>JAKSZP010018912.1:0-63531 GCA_022478985.1 Massospora cicadina | reverse complement strand
CAGTACACTACAAAAACCACTGAACTTATTGTAGTTAACCAAATATTTACCAACTGCTTGGCAAAACTGATGAACCAATCAAATTAATCATTTTACATGCATATGAAAAGAAAAATTACAGAATAAATTTTCTTAAAAATAGTTTTATCTAAGAATTATGATAAATTATATAGTAAATGAGAATTTTAGGTAAGAAAAGTAAAATAAATCTTCAAACTAAATAAGTATCCTAGTAGGATCTATGCAAAATAATATTTATTTGAGTGGGTTATCTGAGGGATGATACCACACTAATTTAAAAGGGAAAATGAATCCTATAGGAAAGGAGGAAAGACCCAATAAACCTCCATGCGCAGTGTTATGATAGGCTAGGAACTCTATAAACTGCATTGCTATTTGCTTTTACAGTTTGGGGCATTGGAGCGCAACACCAACATAGTCATAAATTAACCCCTACCCTGAGTTCATCTACTGGGACCAAACTTGGGATGCAGTGGTCAAAGAGTTCATAATCTACCACTTGAGTACCCTCCCTCAAGAGTTATGTAAAATCAATAACAATTAGGCGTGCAAGCCCAAATAAAACTGCCATCCAATTAATTTTCTGGTTAGTGGATCAGGAGCCTAAAAACCATCGAAATTGCAATCAAGTGCCTTCTTTAATAGATGTCACTGTGAGAGGGAAGCCTAAGGGATTAATTAGAAATTCAAGGGTTCTGTCAAGTGTCAACGTTTCCCCTAGAGGTCTCCTAGTGGGCGCAAGAGGCCTCAACCACCAGCAATCTAAATATTTACCCTCAAACTCCCCATATTCATCAAGAAAAGCCATCAAAAATGACACAAAAGATTAGAAAGCCTATGACAATGTTTAGGATATTACCATAGGACTATCTAGCATGCTGTATGTAAAGCATAACCATTAGCATAATAAATTTCCTAAGTCCCAACCTTAAGAAAATCTATAAATCTCCATTAATCATTATATCACCCCCTCAAAAGCAAAAATCTCAGTAGTACCAACCAGTGCCATTAAGGTGATAAATTTGAAATTAAATGCTTTCTCCAATAGGCAATCTTGTGAGAGGGAAGCCTGAAGGGGATCAGTTAGAAATTTAAGGGTCCCAGAAAGTGTCAATGTTTCCCCTGGAGGTCTCCTAGTGGGCGCAAAGAGCCTCAAGCACCAGCAGTCAAATGACCACTCCCAAGCTCCCCAACTCTGCAAAAACCTAATGAAAGCAGCAAAGAAGATTCAAGGGTCCTTGGCAATGCTTAGGACATTACTATAGGTCTACCTTGCAGCCTTTCTGGAAAGCAAAACCAGTAGCATGACAGATTTTCTAAGTCCTAACCTTGGAAAAATCTAACCAATATTCAATTATAATAGGAGTGAGTAAAAAATACTGTGAGATATCTTTTCAATTGTGAGTGAGAAAAGACTTCCAATAAAGAGAAAAGATGTGCTTTTAGCCCTCTTTTTTCTACTGGAACACTAAAGCTCACAGGTTTAGTTTTTTCCTATCTTTGCTGTTTATATATTGGGATCCAAAGAGCGAAGCCTTGAATCTTCAGAAACACATTCAATTGAAAGTGTAAAGTACTGCAAATCAGACAAAACTAATGGTTGAAGCAGTGAAACATTATCAAGTTTTCATGCACAAGAGAGCGCTAAATATAGGGTACCAGTTTCCTTGGGAGTATGACAGGTGGGACAAAGAAGGGAACCCAAGGTGATGCCATCTAATGACAAACCTTGATACTTATCTATGGTGAGCGCATAGGCTGTAACTAAAGGTAGCTGCTGTATAGAAACTCTGAAGGAGCTGCTAGGAAGTTGTATTTGGACATCTTTCTCACAGAAGGGTCTTAGAGGAATAACCCTACGAGGTAAGTTTGTATGTAAAATTGCTTTTTATGCCAAAATTTTCGCACACACAATTTCAGGCAAGGTTGAGGAGATTTTTACAATATGTAAAGAATATCTTTAAAGATTGACATGCTGATGGGTATAATGGTGAGAGAACTGAAAGCCAACTACAAGTCCAAGTGATTCATTAGCCAATTTGCATGACCAGATACATTCCTTTGTACACATGGAAGGTGTTCCAATAGCAAGTTCCAGCAACATGGAAAGTCAAACATTTAAATTATCACGCAAAGTGTGAAGACTCAAACGCTCACTTTGTGATAATGTTGATTTTTGGCCAGCAGTAACAATTGCTTTAAATTGATATGGAATGGCATCATATATTTGGGCAAAAAAGCGGGAGCAGGCAAAGTTAAAAGCTACTCTAAGAGCATTTGAGGTAATGAGGATGGGGGAGAAATCAAATAGATGGTTTTGTTCAGAGTTGACTATAAGCTGACGGTTGATAACCTCCAAACATAATGAGTATCAGTTTCTAAACAAATTTGGAAAAGAATGTTCTCAAACTGAAGGTCATCAGCATGCCTCATAGTAACTCTGAGAAAACAAGAATAGTTAATCTTTGAATAGAACAGGTAACCATCAAAGGAAGCTGGACTTGAATGCACCTTGGGTTGTTTGAAGCATAAAGTCGCAGTTGTAGGTCTAAGCTAAAGCCAGTCACCACATAAAAGTATGTGGACACTTTCTGAAAGTGTTGTGGGTTTTTCTTTTAGGCGGCAAAGGCATTAAAATAATTGTCCATAACAGACTTTGAGACAGGGTGCTAGCTTTATCAATTATGAGAAGCTTTAGATAAGCAAATTGCTCAATCTGTTTAACTGTAGGACGGGATGAACGTGTATTGCCAAAAAGTAAGGGAAAAAAGCTTATATACTGTAAGCCCTTTAGCATTCACTGCAGCATTATTCATGCCAGCATATACCATCACACTATTTGGTTGTTTCCAAAGCTGAGCAAGTAAAAGCAGAGCTTTGATAACACAACTATTGCCAACACCTGCACTTCCACCAAGCCAGCCATTAAACTGTGATCTCTGATCTATAGGTGGAATGTATAGTTCACATCCTGCAGAATGGTATTGCTGGGAAGTTGATATGATTGGACGATATGCTACCTGTTGAATTTTGGGCTGTAGTCTGATGGCTGGTTCTTCTTTAGCTGTAGGGAAAAGTTTTGGGCGTCTATTGTGTGAGGACAACAGGCAGGATGGTGATTTAGAATTTTAAATTATAGATTCTTGGTAGTACTTCAATAGTATACCCTGTCATTTCACTTGGACTTTGGCACGCCGCCCTAATCTTACTGATCCCAAATGAAAATCAATTAATACAAAATGAAAGTACTAAGCTCAAAAAAGTTTATAAATTAAATTATAAACAAGTCCAGTAGCTTAATATATTTTATTAATGTCAGCTTAAGGGTTATTTATAGGGTTTGATGTTCACCACATCTTACCAATGATGACTTAATTTCAGTGGCACTTAACCATGTAAAAAGTTTGTAAGAATATCTACATATACTTTGACTCAAGGCATCATGCTCAGCCTTAGGGCTGGTGTAAACACCATCATCATTCTTGAGATGGCGTTTCATCATGCCTTCAAAAAAGCTGAACTGATTCACTTTCACATGCAATTGGCAGCACATGCCAAGTAGATTTGTATCACTAATTAGTAATTAATTTGATTGAAAACTTGACTGACATTACAAACTAATTTTGACATAGACCAACAAAGCCATGTGCCTGAGTCATTAAGTCAAAACTTCATCTAAGTCTGACCCAACCAACAAAGCCCTTGAGCCCATGTCATCATAGTCAAATATAATTAAGTGAAATTGCTAGGCCGAAATTACCAAGTTCAGATATACTTAGGATACACCTGAACCATAATCGCTGATATCTGATATGATTGAATATCTGATGATCAGGTCCAGTCAATTACTCAACACTTCCCCCGCCTTAACTGGATATAAGTGGCGGGTACCCTTCTTCCTGGGTCACAATGTCTAACTTTTTGCATTCCTCAAAGTTTGAACATTATATTGATAGCCTTTCCTAAGCTGACAGGGCCAGCATGCCTGGTGCTGAGCTTTCTTGGGTTTGGCACATCTCTGTCAGGGTAGACTTCTCTGGTTCAATTGCACTCATCTCCCCCTACCAATGAAGGGGTACCTAGTTCTAATGCCAGTGAGGCATCAGTTTTATGAAATAAACTATATGGCTTGCCATTATTATTTTTTCTTTTTTACTTTTTATTTTATTTTACTTTATTTTATATATTATATTATTTTATTTTTTTATATTATTATTCTTTATGATACAGATGAAGGAACTTAGCATGTACTCAATTCACAACTTAGCTGCCTTGATTCTTAATGGTATATAAATCTTCAGACAATTTCTTCAATATAATAAATGAAGCCTTCCAAAGTGAGGCTAGCTTGTGCGCGCAGCCTGCGCTATGAGTGTCACAATATACTATTAAATCTCTTTCCTTAAACTTAGTCATTCCCCCATGCCCGACGGCTGGAATATTCCCAAGTATTTGTTACACATAGGGTTTAGCAACTACTTCAGAGGCTTCAGGTGTGACAACCTTACTCTGGGAGAGAGTTACCGCATGTACATTTGAGGAATCTTCATTCAATACTAAAATAAAATTGATTTTATTGTTAAGCAAGGCCACATGGCCATCATTTGCTTGTCAATTGGGTGGGACTGGTGTTGTAGGCACAATAGAGCTTCCCACATCTATTGTGCTTGTTCTTTTCCTCCTCCTTCACGGTATTGGGAAGGACTACATTGACATTTCGCTGACAGCATTGGGAAGCATAGTGACCTTTAAGATTGCAATTGAAGCAAGTAATTTCACTCACTGGCCTGAGGTGTTAATCTTCTTATTGGTTTTAAAGTACTCTCCAGCAAAGGCAGCAGTTCCCAATCTGTAACCAGTATTAGGAGGGCTGTAATTTTTTGAGCATCTGCATAAATAGTCAACCAATTCAGATGTCACAAGGTTTTGCACGAAAGCAGGCAATAGAGTGTTTGATAGATTAGGGTAAGGTTCTATTGCATGCTCTAGTGCAATCTTGGCATCAAAATCGACCATAGCCCGCACGCCTAAGAGAACTTGAGCTTCATGATAGAATCAATCCATAAATTCATCAATTGCTTCATCTTTTTTAAAGCTGATATTCATAAACTTGGATTTTCTGGTCAAATTCCGTTCTGGACCTCCAAATTCATGAAGCACGGCCTCCTTGACTTTGGCATATGTTGGATTTTTGATAATGTGAGGCATAATCAACTCAATGCTCCACTCATCCAAGCAGTTAATCATGGTGGCTGCTTTGTTATGGTCGCTAGCCCCATGCATGGCCATTTCAAAGCGTTTGACAAAGATGGTAATACTTCCATTCTTGTCAAAGGCTGGCAGGTTTTCTGGTTTGAAATTATCGCTTCCCCATTCCAGGTTATCACGATTACTCCTTTGTTGACCAGAACCAGGTGGACTAGGGCGTTGGTTCATCGTAGACAGGTTGAGGTGATAGGGTTGGCCAAAGCAACCATTTTGCTAGGCAGTTGTCGACGTGGCCCAGCATCCATTTCATTAGCCTTTTTTGAGGCTTCATCCTCATAATATTTGGAAGAATTTCCAGTCAAATGGGTTGTAGCACACCGACAATGCCCATCATCCAGAGCTCAAATTAGCTCGTTGATTTAGTTTTCCCAATTGGCACAATTTTGGTTTTTTAATTATAATTTTGCAATTTCCTTATTCAGGCTAGTAGCTTGTAGCTGCAAGGTGGAAATCACTTGGTCCTTTTCTTTTATTGCCTTCTTGCACTGGTTCAATTCTCCATGGAGGTTATTGTTTGACTCATTAATAACATTAACATCATCATTGAGATTATTGATCTGTAGATTAAGATGATCAATAGAGCCTTGATTTTTCTCATTTTTTGCCCGTTGGTCCTCAAATTGTGTTTGCCAGTAATTGATTTTTCCAGTGTATTCATCCTTCATCTGCAAAATTTGGGCGCTCAGGCATCAATACTGGTCACAGAATTCATCTTTATGGTTTAACTGCGCCTCTTGGGCTTCATGATTAAGCCTCATGGACTCTGAAGCATTAATAGAAGTCTGAGTGATATTGCTGACCCAAGATTTGGTGACTCCTTTTTCCTCTAAGAAATTTTCAAAGATAGGATGCAATCTGTCATTTAGCTCTTGTGCTAAGTCTGCTACCCGGTCATTAGCCCAAGTGGCTAAGTTGTGATTTGCCTCCAAACTCAAATGGACCTCAGCGAAGTTGGCTTCCAATTGCTCATTTAAAATTTGGCCCACCTGGCTGGAGTTGTGAGAGAAATTCACCAACTCAGTAATGGCTGCATGATGGTGGGCGATTGTCATCTGAGAATTCCTAGAGGTGGGATGTACAAATTCAATTAAGTATTGGGCGATATTCTCTATCCCAATTAAATTGTTTCAGATCTGAGCTACACTTAATTGATGATGAGCAAGATATCTCATCCACAACACATCTTGCTGTCATTGGCAGTAAAAAGGGTTGCTACTATTGTCCGTGGGCCCTTGTCCTATTTGATATCCTCTTAACAACTGCTGCTCAAGGCGTTCCAGCTCTTCAGGTGAAATGGGATCGTTGGGATAGGTAATAATGGGTACATCCTCCCAATTAATCTGGGACACAGTCATTTCAGTATTCCCATTGGGCCCAGCGATGGTTCTAAATAATTGGTTGGGATTGCTCCCCTGTTCAGCGTGGTCACCATCTGTGGTCCCAGCCATGAGCGCCACTTGTTGAATTTTGGGCTGTAGTCTGATGGCTGGTTCTTCTTTAACTGTAGGGAAAAGTTTTGGGCGTCTATTGTGTGAGGACAACAGACAGGATGGTGATTTAGAGTTTTAAATTATAGCTTCTTGGTAGTACTTCAATAGCATACCCTGTCATTTCACTTGGACTTTGGCACGCCGCCCTGATCTTACTGATCCAAGTAAAAATCAATTAATACAAAATGAAAGTACTAAGCTCAAAAAAGTTTATAAATTAAATTATAAACAAGTCCAGTAGTTGAATATATTTTTTTTAATGTCAACTTAAGGGTTATTTATAGGGTTTGATGTTCACCACATCTTACCCATGATGACTTAATTTCAGTGGCACTTAACCATGTAAAAAGTTTGTAAGAACATCTACATATACTTTGACTTAAGGCATCATGCTCAGCCTCAGGGTCAGTGTAAACACCATCATTATTCTTGAGATGGCGTTTTGTCATGTCTTCAAGTTAGCTGAACTGATTCACTTTCACATGCAATTGGCAGCACATGCCAAGGAGATTTGTATCACTAATTAGTAATTAATTTGATCGAAAACTTGACTGACATTACAAACTAATTTTGACAAAGACCAACAAAGCCACGTTCCCAAGTCATTAAGTCAAAACTTAATCTAAGTTCAACCTAACCAACAAAGCCCTTGAGCCTGTGTCATCATAGTCAAATATAATTAAGTGAAATTGTTAGGCCGCAATTACCAAGCTCAGATATACTTAGGATACACCTGAACCATAATTGCTGATATCTGATATGATCGATTATCCTATGATTAGGTCCAGTCAAATACTCAACACTACCCATAGTTGTGAATTGGAGGGGGAATTGAGACAATTCTTGAGATTTATGGTAAAAGGGTATACGAATTATTATTGATCAAAATGATGACCATTCAGTGAATCGAGGGGATTTATGCTGAGATTCAATATGATGAGAGTTTCAAAAAAAGGGAAGACAAAATAGAAGCCTACCAAGCTGAGAATGCATCCAGCTTGGGGAACCAAGATATAAAGAGTCACATGGAGGATTGAAAAGGGGGTATTTTTCATGTGATTAAGCAATTGCAGATAAGTCTGCAATTTATATTAAATAAAGGTCAAAATAAGGAGCGATAGCTCCATAATAGTTTATCAAGTTTTTGTTAGTAAGTCAGCGATCTTCATATCATCCCGTTTGGTTGCTCAGTGGCTAATACCCTGTGCAAACTGACTTTGGAAGAATCAAGTCTATAAACTGAGAATTAACTGTGGTGCTCACTACAGGGGGCCACTGGTCAACTATAGTTTTTCAATGATAAGATACGATGACAAGCCCTCATTTGTTCTGACATAATTTGATCAGATTCCATGCGTGGTATGATGAAGAAGTATGAGAGGCACCTAACACTGAACCAACATTATTTAATGTGACTGAACCGGGGGATGATAAAGCTATGATCAATCTGCAATTAGAGAATTGCCCTGAGCTGATGACCAAAATAACAAGGATGCTCCACAAATGTGACTCCTTTAGCAACTGTGAGATATTATGTAGTGGCTGTTGCATGGATGTTTCCTATATGAAGATGAGGCTGGGGAAAACACCCTGAGTTTATTCTATAACCAACGCGACCAAGAAAATTGCTACGCCCTGTACATGTCTTATTTAGACTTGACTACAACAGGGTTGGTTTGCCGCTTTGGTACCCACAGAATTGAGGAATATCTAGTTACTTATATGCAACCATTGAAAAGTTTTTCTTTCTCATTGTAAACACTTTTGCAACCCATTCAATTCAAGACTAAATCTAGTTTGATAATCTCATAGAGGGGATTAGTCTGCGCCCATTTCTGGGAGCAGTTGGGCAAGCAAGGCAAGAGGAGCAGGCGGAAGGCCCACGGCCTCTAACATTCGAAAACGCCCTGGAGAATCCGGCGGAATAGAAAAAAATCTAAAAAAACCGTCGGTCACAATTTCCCTGGAGATACTCGCATGGCAAGCACAATGCAACCAGTACATCAATACACCACATTCCCAGCCACTTTCGTCGGTGGAATTTGGAGTCCATGTGTATCTGGACATCCAAAAAATGGCCCTATGGGAAAAATTATGTGAAGATGTACACAAAATTTTCCCGACTGCGGTGTACATTGCACCTCACTCCATGTCGTGCAGTTGGCTGGACCTAGGTTTTGAAAGCAAAATAGCAGCAGACAAGGCTGCAGCGGTGCACATAGTGGTCAACCTCCCCGAAGGGCAACGGGTCATCAAAACTAAATGCACCAGATGGACAAAATCGAACCAAATTTTCCTCACGTTTGACTTTTTGCCTACTACGGTAAAACGTGACATTTTGGAGCAACACCTGAAAGATGGTCTCACCATATATGGCGAAATACAATCTTTTGATATGCAACGTTTCACACTGATGCCACACCTGTGCACTGGCAAAGCCATCGCAGTTCTGACCCCAACTGAGGAGATTGCAAAGGACCTAACCCAGATCCCGCACTCCACCTTTATTGACATTGCAGGGCACACCACCCACCCATTCCAGGTAACCGTGGACAGCGCGCCCCCCATTTGCACCCACTGTGTTGCGTTCGGCCATAAGGCACATGCGTGCCCTATTAAAGAGGGCGTTACATTCCAAGAGCACCCCTCGGTGGCCATGGCCAGCGGAGAGGCGCACTACAAACCAACTGCAAGCACCAAAGAGGCTTTCCTGTGGGGAGCACAAGGCTGCTACCTATTGGTAAAGCCCATCTCCCCGCAGGAGTGGAAGAAGGCCAAGCAGGCCCATAGGACCGCGGCCAAGGAAGCAGCCAAGGTCACCACCACCATCCCACACTCACAACGCCAGGAGGACATGGAGACCTTTGCGGCAGAAGCAAATAGGGAATCATCACCCAATCAGATTGGGAAGCCCAAGCCGAACGGGCTACTCAATCCAAGGACTAATGGGAGATTTGATCTCACCCAATTGCTGCACCCAAGCCCCAGTTGAAACCGACTTGGGACCTATCCCAACCAAAAAAATTTTTTTGCCCCACTCGACGGTGCACCAAACTTATCCGCACCGCAAAAAATTCGTCCGACGTTGGGAAAACAAAAAGCAAAGGCCAAAGCCAATGCAACTCTTTCTGTAAAAATTAACAAAAACCCCGATAGCATTGCTGCTAATACCCGCGCTGCTGTGAAAGCCCATGGGGACCAGGAAGAGGCTGGTGGGCCAGGGGGCCCACCCCCTCACACCTAAGGTGCAATGGGGGAAACCTTCACTCTAGGGATGCTGAATATCACCAGACTCAAGGCCTCCCCGTCCCAGGCTAGGAAACTGGATTTTTACAAAATAATTTACCTGTGGATATCCTGACCATCCAGGAAACCCACTGTCCACGAGGTTCTGAGGATGCTTGGAAAACAATGCTCCTACTATCCCTATCCTTTTGGTCAAAGCACTGTGGGGTGCTAATTTGGAAAAACAATTTTTTCAAATTTACATCTTCAGAAACATTCCTAAATGACCGAGTGCTCGTTGTCAACTTCTCATGGGCCAATGTTGCACACACAATCGTCAACATTTACGCCCCAAATGGTGCACAAGAGCATCAGGAATTTTTCTCATTGGTCAAAACCCTCCCGCTACCCCCCAATTCTTTCCTAATTGGTGACATGAACTGTTGGCTAACCTCACCAACGGACCGGTGGCTGCCCTCACCCCATGCCCCACAGGGTCACATAGAACTACGCGTTCTAAAATCCACCCTTGGGTTAATGGATGCGCTGCCACGACATGCCCCACTGCTCGAAAACATGACGCGTCCCCACATCCACAACGGCCAATTAAGGTCCATGACCCACATTGACCTTATTCTAGTGCCGGCGAAATTCCAACCCCACATCTCCCACTTCAAAACAACAAAAATGGAATTCTCTGACCACCGACTGGTCTTAATAACATACCACTTACCCGTCACAGTTGCAAAGGCCCCATATTGGTGCAAAATCTGCCCCCCAGAGCTTGCGTCGCCAGGATTTTCCACGTGGGTGGAAGAGGCAACTTTGGCAAAATCATTTGTTGCACCATTTTATGCGGACCCCATTTCCACATGGGCAACTTTCAAAAAGACACCATCCACCAATATCACCATCTCTCACCCAGATGCTCACGAGCCACATCTGCGGTTATATTGCGCGCACTGGCAGAATTGGCCCACTTGGAGTCCAACATTCCAGCCTCAGGATATAGCCCTGCATGGGGCCAGAAGTGGGTGGAGGCAGCAGCACACCTCAACGCACTTGAAAGGCAGCACAAACATCGGGTTTGTGTCCAATACAGGGCCACATGCATCACTTAAGGTGACAAGTGCACCGCATACTTCTTCAAAAAATTTTTGCACCATGCCAGAGTGTGGCCTGCACACAGGTGCAAAGATCGGATAATTCTATTGTGGACACACCGGCCGAAGTGGCAATCGAAACGCAAAGATATTACTCCGAGTTATACTGAGCTGAACCAATTCAGCCGGCCAAAATGGCAGAATTTCTCGACAGAGCTCATATCCGCACTGTTTTCTGATACCCAGAAATAATGAATTTAATTACTCCGAACGAATTATGGACTACCATTCGTGGTGCGCCAAACCGAAAATGCCCAGGCCCAGATGGCATTCCATATGAGTTCTACAAAAAATATTTTAAATACATATCCCCATTGCTGCTAGCCTCACTCAACCAAAGCCTGTTGGAAACGCGCCTCCTACCAGGAGGACATGAGGCTTTTACAGTCACACTCTTCAAGAAAGGGGATAGGCTAGACTTAGCCAACTGGCGCCCCATTTTCTCTAACAAACACAGACACCAAAATTTTAACAAAAATCATGGCTAACCATTTAGGGACTGTATCATCTGCCACCATCTCTCCAGAACAATTCAGTTTCACCCCCAGAAGCTTGATTTGGGATAACGTGCACTCTGTGGCTAATGTGTGTCAGTCCACAGCCTCTGGGGCACTTGTATTCTTGGACCAACAAAAGGCCTATGATAGAGTAAACTGGGAATACCTTAGGGCCTGCCTCCAACAATTCCGCCTACCTCCCCACTTCATTAACTGGGTGATGCTGCTCACGGAATCTGCAACAATGGCTGTGCGCGGCCCAGGTTTCCTAACGGATGTAGTCAATCCTCAAAGGGGCCTGAGACAAGGGGACCCCCTGAGCCCACTCTTATACAACTTCAGCCTTGACCCACTACTGCGAAATGTGAATGCCCAACTCACTGGGGTCCATGTGCCAGGCCAAACCCCAGTCAAGATGATGGCATTTGCAGATGATTGCGTGGTGGGGGTGTCTAATAACAAAGATGTACGCGCGCTTGAAGCCCTCATCCAGGAATATTCCCAGGTAAGCAACGCGGCACTGAACGCCTCCAAAACCGAGATCATCCTCCTTGGTCAGTTTCAGAACTGCTGGGCCCCAGCAAGTAGTTCCCAACCCAGCCCAGCTGCTCGCCCAAGTCCATGCCTTACTAACTCAAAACACACCGCTCCACTGGTGCTCCCCTTTGTGCCGCGACCTACCATAGGACCAGTACGCCATCTGGGCGTGTGGTTGGAGGCAGGAGGATACGCGTCAGCAGTAATGGAGGGCCATATACTGGACAACTGACGAAGCAAATCGCCTCTCTCAGAGCCCACCCTACTACCCTCACCGGCAGGGTTGTTCTTGCCAACTCTATGCTCCTATCCAAAGTCTGGTTTGGAGCCCACGCCATCCCCTTCTCCCCAAGCTTCTTCAAATCCCTGTATGCTTTGCTACAAGGTTGGCTTTGGTCAGGCCGCCCTCCACCAGTACGGCTAGAGGTCATGTTTGGCCCTCATCATCATGGTGGCATGGGCCTACTTGACTTCAAAGCCCATGCCGCCAAGATCCTAGGCACCTGAATTGCGGCCGTCACTGCTCCTACACTCCCATCCCAACACTGGTCCCGCGCGGCCCACTCCAACTTCTCCCGAGCCTTGGGCCTCAACAACCCATCAAACCCCCACTCCCTGATGAAATACATTGCATCACACACATCAGCCACAGGTCCTCACGGGACAAAAACCCACTACAAACGAATCCTACTCTCCATGCGAAGCGTAAAGTGGAGAATTTGTATTAGTGGACATACAACCCAAAGAGGCCGCCCCTCTCCTCAGTTCACACAAGAGGTACAGGGGCTACCCATCCATGATGGCGTGATCCCCATTCGACCCCAAGTCCTATCCAGGGTGGACTACCTGGACATGATGGACATCCCTTATTCCACTGAGACCCAAAAGACTATCTGGAAATACGCACACCATCCTCTGTTGCAGCCTCAAGTCCATTCCCATGTGTGGCGCTGCCTGAGGCGGGTGTATCGTACAGCTGAGCGCTCTAATGCTTTACACTCATCCTGTGTCGTGTGTGGCCAGTATGGAACGCTGTTTCACCGCCTGGAGAAGTGCCCCACCTCTAAAGTAATATGGCGCGAAGTCCAACGTCTGCTAGGCCAGGATCAAACACATCCCTTCAGTCTGTCAAGAGATATGTTTGCTTCATCAATGGCCTCCCCCTCCCACCCTCCCTTCGTGCTCTGGTGGTTGCAATCGCCATGTGGACTATCCACACGATTGTCTTGGATGCCATCGCCGGATCCATCCCCACCCTCCCTGAAGCTGTCCACAGATTCCGGTCTCATTTGGTGGATCACTTTCAAGCGTAGATGTTTGGATATCTCCCACCATGTCGCCGGCAGCTGGTCTCCTCCTGGTTCCCAGTCTGGTTCATCAAATCAGACCCCTTCCTCCACACGTGCTCAATAGTGGCTACGCCCCCTACACACGTTCCCTCCCCTTCCCATAAGTGGCGTTCCCGCTGGCAACAAGAGATAGCATCGCTTCTCTGGGGTGCCTCACCTGGTACTGAGTTTTGTCTCATCTGAGTCATATTCGGAAGTGTCCGTCCCATGGTCGGCCTTCCCCGCAATAAATTTGATTTTCATTATTTCTGGGTATTAGAAAATGGTGCGGATATGAGCTCTGTCAAGAAATTCTGCCATTTTGGCTGGCTGAATTGGTTTGGCTCGGTATAACTTGGAGTAATATCTTTGCATTTTGATTGCCACTTCAGCTGGTGTGTCCACAATAGAATTATCCGATCTTCGCACCTGTGTGCAGGCCACGCTCTGGCGTGGTGCAAAATTTTTTGAAGAAGTATGCGGTGCACTTGTCACCTTTAGTGATGCGTGTGGCCCTGTATTGGACACAGACCCGATGTTTGTGTTGCCTTTCAAGTGCGTTGAGGTGGGCTGCTGCCTTCGCCCACTTCTGGCCCCATGCAGGGCTATATCCTGAGGCTGGAATGTTGGACTCCAAGTGGGCCAATTCCACCAGCGTGCGTGATATAACTGCCGATGTGGATCGTGAGCATCTGGATGAGAGATGGCGATAGTGGTGGATGGTGTCTTCTTTGAAAGTTGCCCATGTGGAAATGGGGTCCGCACAAAACGGTGCAACAAATGATTTTGCCAAAGTTGCCTCTTCCACCCACGTGGAAAATCCTGGTGACGCGAGCTCTGGGGGGTGGATTTTGCACCAATGTGGGGCCTTTGCAACTGTGACGGGTAAGTGGTATGTTATTGAGACCAGTCAGTGGTTGGAGAATTCCATTTTCGTTGTTTTGAAGTGGGAGATGTGGGGTTGGAATTTCACCGGTGCTAGAATAAGGTCAATGCGGGTCATGGACCTTAATTGGCCATTGTGGATGTGGGGACACGTCATGTTTTTGAGCAGTGGGGCATGTCGTGGCAGCGCATCCATTAACCCAAGGGTGGATTTTAGAACGCGTAGTTCTATGTGACCCTGTGGGGCATGGGGTGAGGGCAGCCACCGGTCCGTTGGTGAGGTTAGCCAACAGTTCATGTCACCAATTAGGAAAGAATTGGGGGTAGCGGAGGGATTTGACCAACAAGAAAATTCCTGACGCTCTTGTGCACCGTTTGGGGCATAAATGTTGATGATTGTGTGTGCAACATCGGCCCATGAGAAGGTGACAATGAGCACTCGGTCATTTAGGAATGTTTCTGAAGATGTAAATTTTAAAATTGTTTTTCCAAATTAGCACCCCACCGTGCTTCGACCAAAAGGATAGGGATGGTAGGAGCATTGTTTTCCAAGCTTCCTCGGAACCTCGTGGACAGTGGGTTTCCTGGATGGCCAGGATATCCATGGGTAAATTGTTTTGTAAAAACTCAGTTTCCTAGCCCGGGATGGGGAGGCCTTGAGTCCAGCGATATTCAGCATCCCTAGAGTGAAGGTTTCCCCCAACGCACCTTAGGTGCGAGGGGGTGGGCCCCCTGGCCCACCAGCCTCTTCCAGGTCCCCACACGCTTTCACAGCAGCACGGGTATTAGCAGCAATACTATTGGGGTTTTTGTTAATTTTTGCGGAAAGAGTTGCACAGGCTTTGGCCTTCCCTTTTTGTTTTCCCAACGTCGGATGAATTTTTTGCGGTGCGGATAAGTTTGGTGCACCATCGAGTGGGGCAAAAAAAATTTTTCTGGTTGGGATAGGTCCCAAGTCAGTTTTGACTGGGGCTTGGGTGCAGCAATTGGGTGAGATTGAATCTCAAATCGGATCCTCAGATTGAGTGGCCCACTCAGCATGGGCCTCCCAATCTGATTGGGTGATGGATTCCTGAGTTGCTTCTGCCGCGAAGGTCTCCATGTCCTCCTGGTGTTGTGAGTGTGGGATGGTGGTGGTGACCTTGGCCGCTTCCTTGGCCGCGGTCCTATTGGCCTGCTTAGCCTTCTTCCGCTCCTGTGGGGAGATGGGCTTTACCAATAGGTAGCAGCCTTGTGCTCCCCACAGGAAAGCCTCCTTGGTGCTTGCAGTTGGTTCGTAGTGCGCCTCTCCGCTGGCCATGGCTGCCAAGGGTTCTCTTGGAATGTGACGCCCTCTTTGATGGGGCACGTGTGTGCCTTATGGCCGAACGCATCACAGTGGGTGCAAATGGGGGGCGCGCTGTCCACAGTTACCCGGAATGGGTGGGTGGTGTGCCCTGCGATGTCAATAAAGGTGGAGTGCGGGATCTGGGTTAGGTTCTTTGCGATCTCCTCGGTTGGGGTCAGAACTGTGATGGCTTTGCCAGTGCACAGGTGTGGCATCAGTGTGAAACGTCGCATTTTGAAAGATTGTATTTCGCCATATATGGCGAGACCATCTTTCAGGTGTTGCTTCAAAATGTCACGTTTTACCGTAGTAGGCAAAAAGTCAAACGTGAGGAAAATTTGGTTTGATTTTGTCCATCTGGTGCATTTAGTTTCAATGACCCGTTGCCCTTCAGGGAGGTCGACCACTATGCGCACCGCTGCAGCCTTGTCTGCTGCTATTTTGCTTTTAAAACCTAAGTCCAGCCAACTGCGCGACATGGAGTTAGGTGCAACGTACACCGCAGTTGGGAAAATTTTGTGTACATCTTCACAAAATTTTTCCCATAGGGCCGTTTTTTAGATGTCCAGATAAACATGGACTCTGAATTCCACCGACAAAAGTGGCTGGGAATGTGGCGTGTTGATGTACTGGTTGCATTGTGCTTGCCACATGAGTATCTCTGGGGAAATTGTGACCGCTGGTTTTTTAGATTTTTTTTCTATTCCACCGGATTCTCCGGGGCATTTTCAAACGTTAGAGGCCACAGGCCTTCCACCTGCTCCTCTTGCCTTGCTTGCCCAACTGCTCCCAGACATGGGCGCAGACTAATCCCCTCTATGAGATTATCAAACTAGATTTAGTCTTGAATTTTATGGGTTGCAAAAGTGTTTGCAACGAGAAAGAAAAGTTTTTAGGGCAAATAACTTAATAATTTATATGATTAGTGATACAAAAACCGATTAACAGGTTTTATTGGATCGCCTCTAAATAAGGTGATGTCAACATTCAACAGATACAGTTTAAATCGCCTACAACTAGGGCGATAGAGAATTAAAGAATAACCAGCTGAAGTGAGGAGAATTGGTGGAACCAAATAGTCCAGGCTATGAGAGTGGTATTGTCCAGGCCACTGTAATATAAGCGAGATGGGCGATTAAGAGGAGGTTGTTGTTAAGCGAGTTTAGAGTAAAGGGAATAGGAAGAATCCGTGGTATTAAGGAATATTATATAAGAGGTTGTGGGAGAAAGTGCTCCTTATTTATTTATAAGTTTATTATGTTGTTTTGAGGAAAACGATCATCATATCATTGGTCCTGATTGCTCAGTGGGTCAAACCCTGTGCAAAATCTGCCGGCGTATCTATTGATACCGCCAATTTTATAACAGTGGTGCTCACTACAGGGGGACCATTGATCAGTTATAGAAATAATAAAACCCATTGCCTGCTATGTCACAGTCTGGTTGCCTTGATAAGGATCTGCATGAGATGCTGGGCCTGCTGCATATGAGGAACTGAAACTTGCATTGGACACTGTGCTCAAAAGACAAGATGAGCTGCTCCAGGAAGTTTGAAGTGAAAAGCTGCCACCATTTGATTGTGATGGAAATATTCATGGGTTCTTTTGACAATTTGAGTTTGCAACTGAAGGAACCTTAGACCAGTGAAGGGAGAAACTGTTGATATCAACCTTGGATGTCAGAAGTGCTGATCAAGTTTTATGTTACCTTCCAGATAGTTCTGTTACTTATTAAGAAGTTAAGGAGATGGTTCTGTGGTTGTTCGGCAGAACTGCATTGATGTCGCAGCAGAAAGCTGAGTTTAAGACCATTGGGTTTCAGCGAAATGAGACCCTCACCGCCTTCGCTGAGCATTTTATGGTGGAAGCCCATGTGTTGATTGGGGCAGGGATTTTATCTGAAGTTGATGTGTGCATTGCTATGTCCTCTGCGGTGAAGCCATACCCTGAGCTTTACAAGTCATGGCCCCATTGTTGGAGGATGATGTACCTCTTCTTAAACTTGTTCAGTTTGTACGTCGCTTAGCTGTAACTTTCTGCCACCCAACATCAAACAGATTCACACTGTCGCCGTTGCTGACCCTAATCATGCGGGGGGAATCAAGCAGTTGGTGCAGGTTTTTCCTGGTTACTCACCGCGGTCCAACATCTCTCCCATATCTGCCGATCAACAACTGACCAACTATCATTTTGGCCCTAAATACATTGATTGACAGCAGGCGTTCTACCAATGTGGGTCTGGTTAAGCTGATCATCTTCAGAATACCCTTCCAAGTGGGCCAACCTATATTAAGCACAGACGTAGGACCTATGGAGTAAGTTGTTTTAATTGTGGTTGCACTGGGCACATGGGATGATGGTGCCCTAATGGATGGATCCCTTACATACAACAGGATCAAAGTTATCAGGGAAAAGTCAGAGCAGAGTAGAGATGGGATTCTCTACTTCCGCTATCTTAAATTCATACATCCCACCTGAAGCTACTGTATTAATTGCAGCAGAAACCTCCCAGTATGACATTACCTCCCTCTATGAACAGCCGGTTGGGGAAGTAAATGTGCTGTCTCAAACACAAGTCAAAGTAATAGCAGACTAAGGTTTCCGGAGCAGCCAAAGCCTTACGCTTATCAAATGTTTGACCAAAGTCCGTCAGACCAGCTAGAACCATTTGCAGATGTGTTGTCTCTAAAAGGGGTAGAGGTCGCCCTTCCAGTGTATGCTATTAAAACAGAGTACCCTACAGTCAGTGCAAGTATTATAAATTTCCTAGGAAAACATAAACTGCTGAATGTAAGCATAGTAAATAGCTGGCATTCATCTTACTTGGAGTGCACCTACTGTGACATTGTGGTAGCCAAAACCCGAGTATGAGCTATAATTGATATAGGTGCTCCTGTTAACATTGTCTCCAATAAGTTGGTGCCGAAATTATCTTTAGAACCTGACATAGACCACCAGATGGTGTATGGGACTGCTGGAGTGGAAACCACGGTCTCTGAAGGAGTATATAGCGCGCTTCCCTTGCTGTTTGGATCCATTGTTGTGGTGGTTTCAGCGGTAGTATTATCAGACAGCAAAAACAATCTGGTATTTGGGACTGCTTTTATGTGACACTATGGGGCTGTCATTGACATGATGGAAGAGATCCTCGCTATTTTGGGACAGCGGATCTCATTTTACTTTACCTCCAGCGTAGTGCTGAAGGGTTCAGTGCATATGGGATAAATCAACCTTGCCTACAGCGATGGGGTGATTCCAGTGCGCTATCATCAATTAAAAGGAAAACTTGGGCCCTTCCCCATCAGTTATATGAATATCAGGGGTTACCGCTTAGGGCAGCTGGAGCTATATCCATTCACACTGGACACCAAGTAATAATGAACACTGTGTTAGAGGTGGAAGTGCCAGCTGGGCTCTATAGGGAGATCATTGGGCCTTATCAGCAATCGCGGCTTGAGCCCCATGTGGCTCCAGGCATCATACTTCCGGGCCATGGAGAGATCAAGATAATGATAGCAATTCTTCAGAACAGACCAATCTGAATCCGCCAGCATCAGATTATAGTGTATCTACATTTGAACCCAGTTGAGGAGATCAACCAGGTTCACAAGTTCAGTTCCTTGGATGAGTTTGGTCTGTTCATTGAGCTTCCTCCCAGTGTAATGGTGGTTGTGCCACGGGAGAATTTTATTGGGTTATCAGAAGATCAGAAGGATAGGGTGGAAGCTTTATTAAAAAATATAAAGAGGATTTTGCGACTGACAATCATGATTTGGGGTGCACTAGGGGGGTTGTTCATCAACTAGACACTGGGGATCATCTCCCCATCAGTTCTCAGCCAATCCGCCAATCAAGGGCAGCTAAAGAAGTTGTCACTGAGGATATTGACAAGCTGCTAGAGCAGGGAATGTTTGAACCATCTAAAAATCTGTGGGCTTCACCTGTCCTAATTGTTAAAAAGAAGGACGGTACTAACTGCGTAGTAATTAACTACCAGAAGCTCAATAGTGTCACTAAAGAAGACTCATACCCTCTGCCGCAGATTGACGATGTACTGATTTGGTTAAGTGGAGCTTGCTACTTCTTAGCAATGGAAATGATATCCAGTTATTGGCAAATTAAGTTTCCCGCAGCAGATTAAGAAAAATGCGCCATAATCACATCCAAAGGGCTTTTCCAACCAACTCAGATGCCGCAAGGGCTATGTAATGCCCCAGCTACATTCCAACGAGCAATGGACACCATTCTGGGTGATCTAAAGCTGTCATGTGTACTTGTGTACCTTAATGATATTAATGTCTTCTCTTGCACGTTCACTGAACAGCTTACCCATTTGGAAGAGGTATTTAGCTGACTGGCTGAGGCCAATATTAAGATCAAGCCACGGAAATGCCACTTCTTCAAGGATCAGCAGGAGTGCCTCAGTTTTGTGGTGGATGCAACTGGGTTAAGACCCCAACTTGCCAAGGTGGAGGATATCCAGAAGATGACTAAGCCAGTTAGTAAGTGAGACATTCAGGTGTTTTTGGGGATGGTGGGCTATTACTGATGCTTCATACTCAATTTCTATTGCATTGGTGTTCCACTGTTTGAGCTACTAAAGATTGATGCCATGTTCAAATGGATGGTGTGGGATCCACCAATGGAGGCCACAAATAATATTTTAAAAACGAAATATCTTACTTTTTATTAAAAAGTATAAAATAACACTTATTATGGTTTTTTATGTTTTTTATTAAAAAGGCAGGGCAAAACCAGAAAAGGTCCCTTTGTTGATACTAGCTTTTCCTATTTAAACTAGTTCAAATCTTGAGACCATCGATATTTGAGGCAAAAGTATACAAAGCTCAGTTGTCTAAATTAGGGAATATAAGCTTCTGGCCTATCAGATTGAAGATAAAAATTTTTAGAGGTAGAACTGACCTGTGCGGTAACGATTTGATGAATTGTATCCAATCACCAATGAGTAAAATCTTTTCACCTTGGTGGTGGTCTGACTTGGATGGTAATGATTGGGTATTTTGGTGGTAGTTGGACTTGGATGGTAATGATTGGCTAATGTTTACCCTATCATCCTCGAGTAAAATCTTTGCACCTCAGCAGTGATTAGACTAAGATGATAATGATTGGTTAACTTGCACCCAATCATCAACGGGCAGCATCCTCTTGCCTTGCGGAGGTTTTGATCCATGCAATATTATACTCCTCATATTTGACCAAGGAGTTGGAGTATTTCTATTATTGATATTTGCCGTTTTAAGCTGATTTTTGTGATTAATCATATTATTCCAGTTGTTAGGATTCCACTGAGAATCCATTAAGGTCTTTTCATTATGGGTACTTATATTGTTGATATCCATATTATTATCTAAAAATTGGGCAGGTGATGGGCCAATCCTAAGAGCAGAATCGGGAACACTAATACTTCCAACATTCTTTTCCTTAGATCGGAAAGGAGAATGTCTGACAAGCCCCCTCAAGAATGTTGGTAGGGGTGTTGCGGTTATGGTAGGGTGGTACATTTTCATCCACTTGAGAGGTAGGAAGGGGGATGCGGAGCTAATTGGCAACCTGCCCTTTTTTGTCATGGATTTTTTGATATTAGTGTACATGCAGGAGGACTCCTTCTTGTTGGGTCCATTATTGGCTAGAACTAAGGGTACCTTATAATTGAGCAACGATAAGATCCCTTGCTTCATATTGATAATGCCATCATATTCAATCATGAATTGCATACCTATAAGCATATCATAATCTTTGTTATCTAAAGCCACTGCAGGGGCTGATAGAATGAGCTTCCCAATATGAATGGGAAGGGACGAGTAGGCACCCAGCGCGCAGGTGTTGTTGGGACCAGCGGTTCCATAGACTTGGTTGTACCCCAAGTCAGGTGCAAGCTTGATCTTTTTCTTCAGCTTGGAGGAGATTATGTTCACTGGGGAGCCAGTATCTAGGATGGCCATCACCAAACTTTTTTAATCACCACTTCGACTTTTGTGAGGATCCCTTTCAAAAGGAGGCGATAGTGCTAAGACCTCCCTAAGATGAAAATTGGAGGTTAGTTTACCTGTGGTCTCAGGGTAATTTTCTTTGATGGACTTCATGGTGTGGCTATGCTGGATAGGGCGTATAAGATGAGACACCACCTCATCTGCGTTGCTAGAAAAATCAATAATAATTGGTTCCCCCAGAACTTGGCTGAGATACATTTCTTTGAGAATAGTGGCTTCATCCACTCCTCCAGCATTTAAGCAATTGGGGACTTCCACCTCAGCAGGTGCTCCAACTACGTAATAGCCAACCTCATCCATATCCCCCTCAGAATCATCCCCTGGGGTATTTGTGACATGAGGTAATGGCATTAGTTGGTTACATAAGTTAGGCACATGAGATTTGTCAGCAATAGGTGTGCTTTCCCTACGCTGACATTTTTTTCCCTGCTCCTGTTCCTCAGCGTCAGCTTTTTTCCAGCACATAGCCTCCATGTGGCTGACCTTGTCACAGTATTTGCATCGAGGGCGTTCAGGACGTTTTGGTTTGGGGTTTTGCTCTTTTGGGCCCATTATCTGAAGGGGCTCCTTCTTGTCCTCAATAGCTAGGGCTTGAGGCTTAGACTTTTGATCATCAATGGTTAAAACGCGAGGTCAATATACTGCACCACGCGAAACATCAGGCTTATGGAAATCAGCAACATCTATTAATGCCTCCTTTGATGTCTTGGATGGTATGGAAATAGCATTTAACTGAAGTGATGTACATTGCTAGCGATGGGTAAGAAGCCACTCCAGTCAAAACGGCAGCTACAGCATCATCCAAAGTCATCATCTTTGAAGTTAACAATGTCTGGGCTTCCAAATAGAATTGTTCCTTAAAAGCAGCCACTGACTCCCCTTTTCAAACGCTCATATGCATAAAGGCTTGTTTGTTCATGCTTAAAGCCTGTTTTGAGCCGAACGTGTTTATGAGGGCATCTTTAACCTTGGACCAGGTGCTAAGAGCATCCATATGTGGGACCATCACCTCTTGTGCCATGTGGCCCAAACAGGAAAGAATGTGCTTGGCCTTCTGTCGATCAGTCACCCCTTCCATAGCTGCTATATAAACATATAAAAACGAAGCAATGCTACCCTCACCAGGAAAAAACTTGTCTTTGAACGTTGGTTTAATGAACTAGATTTACCCTCAGTAAGGATGTGAATAGCTGGAGCTTCTGTTATTGGGGTTTCAGAGCGTTAGCTCAACTGATCAAAGGTCTGTGAAAGGCGATCAAACTGGTCTTGCATGGCTTTGAGCTGGGTTTCCATTTTAGAGAGGGCCTCTAGAGGCCCAGATTCACACAGTCTTAATTGAGCTTCAAGCCCTGATTTATGAGTAATTAAAGTCTTCCACTCGGCTTTCCATTCAGAGACTTGAAAACAGAGTTGTGATACCATTGAGCTTAGACTTAATTGAGCAGTTTCCACGGCTTTCACACGTTTTTTCAGCTCTTCTTTCATTTGTTTACACCCTTCATCGTCATGAGGGTGTGAGATTGGGCCTTGGGCTCCATCCTTGATCTGCTCGTACTTTCTCTTGACCCGCGTTAGTTGGCTGTATACTTCCTTTAACAGCTCAGGGCTTTCCAGCGAAGTTTTTATTTTTTTGCTTCAGTTTCACATGCAGTCAGACGACGTGCCAAATATTTGGTATTTTCTAATGAAGCTTTGAGAGCTAGCTCCTTTCCTAGCTGAACAACCTTGGCTGCGAGGATGGCGGTGGTGCTAGATGGTTCAAGCGACAGACGGCGTTCAAGCTCATCCACATGTGAAAAGGCTTGAATTAACTGTTGCTCCACCACAGCCACACGCTGGTCATATTTCTTGAAGGGCAGAGTTATGAGCTGAAAGGTCATGACACGTTTGCTCATTTTGCTTTTCCAGTTCTTTATCAAGCTCTTCCAACACTGAGCGGGTGCTAGTGGAAGATGCGTTCAGTTCATCCCAGATTTTCTTCATGGCCTCCTCAACATACTTTACAACCCCAGTGTCCATAATAGTAAGTTGGGCATGCAGCTGTATGATGAAGTTGCGATTAGCTTCCACACCAGATTTAATTGCCCCAAGATGTTCAGAGGTCAGTTGATACAACTTTTCATATGCTGAATTCAGAGCTGCATGGGCATCTAGGTGTCAATGAAGTTCTTTATGATGGCCGGCTAAGAGATGCATCATATGGACCAAAGCAGGTTGGGCAAACTTACGGACATAGTTGGTTAAATTTGTAAGCTGTCCATAAGTCTCTGGGAGGACACTAGTCTCAGAGAAACAAGTGGCGTTCCTCTACCAATGACGCTCATTCACGAGATGCAAGGTCGCCTGGGTTAAGGATGCCATGAGTGAGGTCTCTTACAGCTTCAGTGGCTGGCCAAGTAATGCGATGAGACTCAGGTATTAATATGGACTCAACTTGTTCTTCTTCAAATATTAAGGCAGTAGGACTATCCATTTGATCAACTTCTCCAGTTTCTTCCTTATTTCGCACCCAACGGGTGACACTCTCCATTTCTTTTTTAATACTTATCAAAGTATGCAGGGGGCTTGACCTCTGTAGTGAGCACCAATTTGTGGGATCCACCAATGGAGGCCACACATAATATTTTAAAACGAAATATCTTACTTTTTATTAAAAGTATAAAATAACACTTATTATGGTTTTTTATGTTTTTTATTAAAAAGGCAGGGCAAAACCAGAAAAGGTCCCTTTGCCAATACTAGCTTTTCCTATATAAACTAGTTCAAATCTTGAGACCATTGATATTTGAGGTAAAAGAATACAAAGCTCAGTTGTCTAAATTAGGGAATATAGGCTTCTGGCCTATCAGATTGAAGATAAAATTTTTTGAAGGTAGAATTGACCCGTGCGGTAACAATTTGATGAATTGTATCCAATCACCAGCGAGTAAAATCTTTTCACCTTGGCAGTGGTCTGACTCAGATGGTAATGATTGGGTATTTCAGCGGTAGTTGACTCGGATGGTAATGATTGGCTAATGCTTACCCTATCATCCTCAAGTAAAATCTTTGCACCTTGGTGGTGGTTAGACTTGGATGATAATGATTGGTTAACTCGCACCCAATCATTGATGGCAGTATCCTCTTGCCTTGCGGAGGTTTTGATCCATGCAATATTATACTCCTCATATTTGACCAAGGAGTTGGAGTATTTCTATTATTAATATTTACTGTTTTAAGACAATTTTTGTGATAAATCGTATTATTCCAGTTGTTAGGATTCCACCGAGAATCCACTAAGGTCTTTTCATTATGGGTACTCATATTGTTGATATCCATACTATTATCATAAAATTGGGCAGGTGATGGGCCAATCCTAAGAGCAGAATCGGGAACACTAATACTTCCAACATTATTTTCCTTAGATCAGAAAGTAGAATGTCTGACAGATGGAATGGCGCCAATGTGCCTTTGATACACTTCAAACGGCACTAATTAGTGCGTCCATGTTATGCTACCCTTATTTTGATTGTGAATTTATAGTGCAGACAGATGCACACTTTCCGCTGTTGGGGCAGTCCTGTCTCAAAAGGACGATGAGGGGAGGAGTACCCCGTGGCATACTGCAGTCATAGCTTGAATTGCCATGAACAAAATTACACCATAACTGAGTGAGAGTGCTTAGTGGTGATTTATGCATATAAGAAGTTCTGAGTCTACTTGCAAGGAGTAAAGTTTAAAGTTGTAATGGATCATGCATCTTTGCACTGGCTGCAGAACTTGAAAGAGCCTGAGGGGCGGCTAGCCCAATGGGCTCTTAAGCTGTAAGCTTATGACTTTGAATTTCTTCATTGACCAGGAGCAAAACACCAAAATGTCGATTGCTTATCAAGTTTACCAACAATTGCATTTACAGCAGATATAAGTGACATCATGTTTGACAAAATTTTCAGTGAAAGTATGACGATGAACTGCCCTGTCAGGAAGTTGATATGATTGGATGATATGCTACCCATATTGGTGGATCAAAGGGGAATCGAGATGAGTCTCAAGATTTTTGAAAAGGGTATACACGAATTATAATTAAGCAAAATGAGAACATTTAGTGAATTGAGAGGAATCACGCCGAGATTTGATATTTTTTTAGTACTAGATGCCAAGATTTGATATTAATGAGAGCAACTTGAAAAAGGAAGAAGAATAGAAGATACCAAGCTGAGGATGCATCTGGCTGGGGAATTAAGGTATAAAGAGCCTGATGGAAGATTAAAAGGGGATAGTCTTTATTATGAGGAATGAGAGAGCGCAGACAAATCTGTGATTATATTAAATAAAGGTCAAAATTAGGGGCGATAGCTCCATACATATTCTTATTTAGTTTATTATAAGTCAGCGATCCTCATATCATCCAATTTGGTTGCTCAGTGGCTCATACCCTGTGCATAACCAACTCGGAAAAATTGAGCCCAAATGCCCAGAATTAACAGTGGTGCTCACTACAGGGGCCACTAGCAACTATAGTTGGAAAAACAAAAAGCCAATTACTCTACAATAATGAGTCCTCCTCCATTCTGACAGCAAACCCGCTTGCAGAATTTAATCAAAGAAGTTCTTTCATGAGTGCAAGCTGTGGAACAGCAACTGAACAAAGAAAAGGGAATCTGCCAGAAATTGCAACAATGATATAATTGCTGCAACAGGAAATTCAAGATGGGCGGTTTAAATGTTGTTTAGTAAAAATGGAACAGTTGATCAACGAACAGTTCATGGAGCATATTGGAGCTGGGGTAATGGGATAGTTAGTGGTGATTTGGGAAAAGAATGTTATGGATCATCAAATGAGTATCTATTGGGTGGTATGGTGGACCCCCATGTATGTGACACCACTTCTCTTGATTCCTTTTTGATGAGTTCAAGTTCATCCGGCTGGCTGTATGATAACGCATCAAGGAATGGTTCCCATAGTTACTCTGACAACAGTTCGCCTGTCTCTTGCAGCAGGAATCTAGAGCAAAGCAAATTTGTTCATATTGAAAAATTACCTCCTTTCAATCATGATGGGAACCTACATGGTTACTTTAAGCGGTTTGATTTTGCTGTGGTAAGGAGCTACCAATCAACAAAAAGTGAAATTGTTACTGTCCGCTTTAGATGTGGAAAGCGCTGATCAGGTAACCTGCTATCTTCCCAACAGCTCAGTATCTTACTCAAAAGTAAAAGCGATTGTCATCCAGCTGTTCGGGGGTGCTACAATGATGTATCAATGGAAAGCCAACTTTATGACTATACAGTTTGACCAAAAATAAACTCTGTCAGAATTTGCTGAGCAATTTTCAGAGGAAGCACACGTTCTGCTTGGGGCTAATATCTTACCCACTGAAGATGTAGGTATAGTGATGACAGTGGCTGTCAAAACATATTGGGAACTATATAACGCTATGTCCCATGTGTTGGACGTGGATACCAAACTTATTCGGATCATGAACGCCTTATCTTGGCTCTCCATCACAAACAGCTCCCCCAACGTAGCCTTAAAAATTGCTGTTGCCCCGCACCAACCCTTGCAGGATATAGGCCACAGTGACCGGGTTATCAGCCGCTGGAATGGATTTTTCCCTCACATGAGTTAATATACCCTTTCTGGCCCAGTTATGCTTCCCCAGTTCATCTGAAACCTTAGAACCTTACTGGCAATATTCGGCCTGGATCTTACGCCCCAAACTATATATGCGCACCTTATGAACAATTGCTTCCAGTGCGGAAAAAGAGGGATTATGCAGCCAATTGCCCTAGTCAACCACATGTGTATTCAATGCCAACTAGATAATCAAGCAGGGAAAAACTCTAGCGGAGTAGAGATGGGACGCTCTATCTCCGCCAAGTCCAAATCACTTGTCCTAAACAATCCCAAAACATCTTTTGGGTAGAAATTGAGCCTCAATCGGATGATATGTTGGTAGCAGCAGCTTTTGGATACCCCCTGCTTCTGCTTCCATGAGTAAAGGCTCACCTCATCTGGTTTGAAGCCCAAG
Source organism: Massospora cicadina (assembly GCA_022478985.1). Classification (NCBI taxonomy): domain Eukaryota; kingdom Fungi; phylum Entomophthoromycota; class Entomophthoromycetes; order Entomophthorales; family Entomophthoraceae; genus Massospora; species Massospora cicadina. The sequence goes on along the minus strand of JAKSZP010018912.1, from coordinate 35,769 downwards.
ATGTGCAAAAGCCATATGTGTGGCAGATCCTGGAACAGATTGGCATTAGCAGCTTGATCCTTCACCAAACGTCGCTCCTTTAGTAGGGGTTAATGTAGCCATTCCAGTGGAGAAAATCGCTAGTGAGTATCCTCAAGTCAGCAAGGGCATTTCTTCCTTTTTGAGTAGCACAAAGCCCTTGAACATAAAAGTGATAAGCACCAATGATTCTTCTTACTTGAATGTACTTATTATGACATAATCATTCAAACACAAAAATCCGCGCTATCATAGACATGGGAAGCACTCAGAATATAGTATCCACTTGGTTGGTGGCTAAACTTATGTTGAAACTGGATATGGACCATCGAGTAGTGTATAGGACTGTGGACGCAATATCATCAGTGTTGGAAGAAGCATATAGCGCGTTGCTTCATGATTTGGGTCAGTCCAGGCATTCTCCGGCAGTGGTTTTGCCAAATACCCACTAAAATATGTTAATTGGGCGCTTTTTTCATGAGAAAATCTGGCGTTGTAATAGATATGGCGGAAGAAACCCTTACTATGTTCAGCCAACAGATTCCAGTATATTTTTCCCTCTGTGAACCCAATGGATCCAGTCCACTCCAGTCAGGTCAATCTAGCATACAGTGATGGAGTGATCCCTGTTCACTACCAGCGACTGAGTCAGTAGACCAATATCCTCAACCAGATATATGAGTATAAAGGAATCCCGCTTCAAGAAACGCGCCCTTTAAGCTTACCATCTGGACACCAGGGCATAATAGGGACTGGGCTTGAAATCGAAGTCCCTAATGGGCTGTATGGAGAAATCCTGGCGCCTCATCAGCACCTGCAGCTTGAACCATGTGGCTCTGGGGTTATTGTTTTCCTGGAATGGGGAGGTGAAGGTGCTGATCGCGAACCTACAGAAGGAGACAATAACGATTAGGTGGCACCAAGTGGTGGCTTACATACACTTCGTCCTTGTTGGGGAAGTTTGACATATTCATGACTTTGGCTCTGGAAGATATCAGACTACCAGCTCACTCCTCGTTTGGCATACTGACTGTAGTTCCACAGGAAGCGCTCACAGGACTATCATCCTAACAGCAAGATAAGGCTATGGCATTATTTAAAAGTATTGGAATATTTTTGCACATGACAATAATGACTTGGGGTGCGCTTAAGGGGTGGTATATTGGATTGATACGGGGATCACCCTCCCATTAATTTGCGTCCTATTAGATGATCTAGAGCAGCGGAAGAAGTTGTCTCTGATGAAGTGAATAAGCTTACCAAGCAAGGGATGCTATATCCATCAAACAGTCTGCGGGCGTCGCCTGTGCTCATTGTAAAGAAGAAGGATGGCTCGAATCAGGTAGTTATTAACTATCATAAACTCAATAATGTCACAAAGAAGGATTCTTACCTAATCCGTGGATTGATGATGCATCAGACCAGTTGGGTGGGGTGAACTATTTTTCTGCCATGGATCTGACGACCTTGGGGTACTGACGGATCAAATTGCCACCAACAGAATGGGAGAAATGTGCGATCATCACCTCAGGAGGGTTGTTTCAGCCAATGCGCATGCTGCAAGGATTGTTTAATGCTCCAGCTACTTTCCAGCGTGCCATGGATACGATTTTAGGTGATTAAAGCTGTCCTGCATCTTAGTTTACCTTGACAACATCAATGTGTTTTCGCGGATGTTCACAGATCATCTGGCCCACTTAAGCAAGTGTTTCAGCGCCTCGCTGCCGCTAATATCAAAAAATTAAGCCTCAAAAGTGCCATTTCTTTAAAGAGCAATTGGAATACCTCGGTTTTGTTGTGGATTCAAATGGGCTTAAACTGCAGCTGGCTAAAGTGGAAGCAATAGGCAAGATGATTTGGCCAGGAAATAAGCGGGACATTTAGGTGTTTCTGGGAATAATTGGAGTATTATTGACAATTTATTCCCAATTTCAGTTGTATCAGGGCACCGCTTTTTGAGCTATTAAAGACAAACGATTCTTTCAATTGGACGGAACAATGCCAGAAAGCTTTTGATGTATTGCGTACCGCGTTAGCAAGTGCTCCCATTTTGCAATACCCCAACTTTGATAGGTTGTTCATAGTACAAATGGATGCATCCTTAGCTGCTATTAGGGCAGTATTATCCCAGAAGGATGATGGTGTGGAACATCCTGTCGCCTTCTTTAGTCAGAGCTTGAACTGTCATGAACAAAACTACACCATAACTGAGCGTGAGTGTTTAGCTCTGATCTACACTTTCAAAAAATTTCGGGTATATTTGTATGGGGTAAGATTTCAAGTCATAATGGAACATGCTTCCTTGCATTGGTTGCAGAATCTGCATGAGCCAGAAGGGCGACTCGCACATTGGGCATTAAAGCTCCAAGCATATGATTTTTAGATTGTACACCGCCCTGGAGCTAAACACCAAAATGCGGATTGTCTCTCTAGGCTGCCAACCGTTGTAATCTCAGCGGATCTAGCTGACATAATGTAAAAGATGGTGGTAATAAATACCAGGATGAGCCGCCGCATGTGATCAAGGTACTAGATGGACTTAGGCGGATACCTAAGTGAAGGAGAACTATATAAGCGAATTGGCGACCGGACGTTAAGTTTCCCTAAGCCTTCGGCCTGACCTGCAATAATTATGGATGCTCATTGTGCTGTAGGACACGGTGGATTGTGGAAAACACTAGAGATGTTACAACCCTGATACTACTGGGAGAGCATGCATTACGACGTATTGAAAACAATTAGTTGTTGTCATCAGTGTCAAGTGGAAAAACCATTCCATAAGAGAACCACATATCAGCTGGTCAAACCCTGATTCGCCTGGCACACCGTTTCAATTGATGTAGTAGGACCTCTGCCAACTAGTACCAATCGGTCTAAGTATATTATCATCACCATAGATCATCTGACTCATTGGGTGGAGGCCAGGGCTATCAATGATTTGGGCGTGGTCACTACTGCCAAATTCATCATGGAGTGTGTTGTACAGTGACACGGCTGCACGCAATTCATTTTAATGGCAGCTGAACCAATTTCATTTCACACATTTTGCCAAAGTTGAACGAGCTGATGGCGATCCGTGGGTTTTGACCACCCCATAACATCCAGAATCTAATGCAATGGTGGAGCGGGTTAATGGAAATTTGGTGAACATCCTCCATAAATTGGTAAATGATCAACCCTTGGAATGGAGCGCCCTCCTACCCATGGCTGTATTCACATATAATATTAGCTATATTCATCTACTGGTAAGAGCCCATTCCAAATGATGTATGCTCAACATCCGGCTCTGCCTGCCTTGCTATATTCATGTGTAGAGGATACTGGTGGTGTGAATCCTCAGCGATATCTGAAGCAACTCATGGAACATTTATCAAGTTGCAAATGGAAGCCTACTCCATCAGTTTGGCTAAGGAAATTCGTGAACAGGTAGCTGATTATAAGCGCCAAAGCGGACTTCCATTGTTTGCTGTGGGGGAATATGTTTTATTCTACGACCAGCATGGAAGGCAGACGGAAAAATAAGCTCTCCAACATTGGGTCACCCATTCAAGATTATTGAGAAGACTGGCATGGATGTCTACACAATTAAGGAACCTGCTGGGGGTTGGATTATCAAACGAGTTCATGCAAAGTTCCTTTGAGCATACAAACAGTAAGAGCCTATTGTCCAGTCAAAGGGGGTAATGTTGGGAAGTTGATATGACTGAATGATATGCTACCTATATTGGTGGATCAAAGGGGAATTGAGATGAGTCTTGAGATTTACGAAAAGAGGATACATGAATTATAATTGAGAAAAATTAGAACATTTGGTGAATTGAGAGGAATCATGCCGAGATTTGATATGAATGAGAGCAACTTGAAAAAGGAAGAAGAATAGAAGATACCAAGCCAAGGATGCATCCAGCTGGGGAATTGAGGTATAAAGAGCCTGATGGAAGATTAAAAGGGATAGTCTTTATTATGAGGAATGAGAGAGCGCAGACAAATCTGTGATTATATTAAATAAAGGTCAAAATTAGGGGCGATAGCTCCATACATATTTTATTTAGTTTATTATAAGTCAGCGATCCTCATATCATCCAATTTGGTTGCTCAGTGGCTCATACCCTGTGCAAAACCAACTTGGAAGAATTGAGCCCAAATGCCAAGAATTAACATCCCCCAAGTGATTAAAGCATTGGATGAAATGTGAACAAAAACCTTTCAATGGAATGGAGAATTGTATAAGTGGATTGGCAATTCTAGGGTGAATTTTCCGCGACCTTCAGCACAGCCAGGAATTACTATGAGTGCCCACAAGGCAGTCGGACATGGTGAGGTGCGCAAGACATTGGAGTTGTTGTGCCCTCAGTACTATTGGGAAAGTATGAACTTCAATGTGCTCAAAACCATTTCCTGTTGCCATCAGTGCCAAGTGGAGAAACTATTCTGCCATAAGACTTCATACCAGTTAGTGAAACCTCACTTTGCTTGGAATACATTCTCTATTGATGTCATTGGTCCCTTGCTAACAGGAGCTAACTGGTGTAAGTATATTCTGGTGGCTACTGACCACTTTACCCGGTGGGTCAAAGCAAGGGCAATATGGGATTTGGGGGCGTTTACAGTGGCTAAGTTTATAATGGAATGCATTATTCAGTGCCACGGATGCCCTCAGTTCACTATTACTGATAACAGAACCAACTTTACTTTGCACATCCTCCCCAAACTGAATGAGCTTATGGGTATCCGTGGAGTTCTGATGACCCCATACCACCCCAAGTCTAATGGAATGGTCAAACGAGTGAATAGAATTTTGGTGAACATACTACAAAAGTTATTAATGGATCGCCCTTCTAATTGAAATTCTCTTCTTTCCACTACCGTGTTTGGCTATAACATTAGTTATCATTCTGCCACAGGGAAGAGTCCCTTCCAACTACTATACAGCTGACACCTGGCCCTTCTGGCATTACTTTATTTATGTGTAGAAGTCACCGGTGGAATGGAACCCCACTGCTACTTGACAAACCTCACAAACATTCTGATCAGACTGCAAACTAAAGCATATTCCTTCAGCTTAGCCAAGAAGATCAGGAATCAGGCCACCAATCAGATATGTCATAGAGGGCTGGTGGCATTCAAGGATGGCAATATGGTTTTCTTCCATGACCAACATGGATTTGGGTGGAAACCCAAGCTGGTCAGTAATTGTCCTGGTCCATTCAAAGTTATAGAGAAAACTGAAGTTGATTCATATACCATCAAGGACCTTACAAGTATTTGGATTATTAACCAAGTACACGCAAAGTTCCTCCAACCATACAAGCAATAGGAGCCTTGTTGTCCAGTCAAGGAGGGGGTAATGTCATGATTCCAATATGAATGGACGATAATTATGGGACAGCTAGGGTAAAATCAGCCAAAAATGATATCAGATATGATTATTTGAGTGCCTCAAGATGAGGCAATATTGGAATAACAAGTTTTATTGGATATAATGAGTTTATATTAGATTGCCTCTAAATAAGGCGATGTCAACATTTGACAGATACAAATTAAATTTCCTACAATTAGGGTGATAGAGAATTAAAGAATAACCAGCTGAAATGAGGAGAATCGGTGGAACCAAATAGTCCAAGCTATGAGAGTGGTATTGTATAAGCTGCTGTCATATAAGCGAGATGGGCAATTAAGAGGAGTTTGTTGTTAAGAGAGTTTAGAGTAAAGGGAATAGGAAGAATCCGTGGTATTAAGGAATACTATATAAGAGGTTGTGGGAGCAAGTGCTCCTTATTTATTTATAAGTTTATTATGTTGTTTTGAGGAAAACGATCATCATATCATTGGTCCTGATTGCTCAGTGGGTCAAACCCTGTGCAAAATCCGCCGGCATATCTATACTATACCGCTGATTTTTATAACAATGATAATGGTCTTGATTGAACTAACAGTATAGTCTATAAGGTTGATGTTGAGGATCAACCACCTTTTCATATGTGACTAATCTGATGTTTGCATAAAGTGAGGCCTTAGTTGCTGATGAAGTTGCTAAGCTACTCAATCCGGGTTGTTGGTCCCATAATCAAGCCATTGTGATAGTTTAACTATAATTGTAAATAAGAAAGATGGGTCCACCCAGGTGGTCATAGATTACTATCAGCTGAATTAGTGATGAAAAGAACTCATACCCACTTCCACAGATTGATTTTGTTTGCTTTGGAAGGGGTTTAATTCCTTTTGGTGATGGATCTCATATTCAGGTAATGGAAAATTGATTTACCTAAGAAGGACAAGAAAAATATGATATCATTACTGGCCATGACCTATATTAGCTGACGTGGATGCCTCAAGGTCTTTACAATGTGCTGGCGACATACAATGAACAATGGATACTGTGTTAGGAGATCTGAAGTTGTCATGAACTCTCAGCAACTAAGATGATATCAATGTTTTCAATCTCTTTTTACAGATCACCATGAACACTTAGAGAAGTTTTGAAAAATTATCAGCAGAAAATCTGAAAATAAAACCTCAGAAAGGTTAATTCTTCTAAAAATAGATTAAATACATATGGTTTTGTTGTCACCACTATTAGACTACGCCCTCAAAAACCCAAGATTGAAGCAATTTGGGCCATGTTACAACTGAAGAGTATTTGCAATGTACAGTTACTTTAAGGAATGGTTATCTATCATTGGTGATTTATTAAGAATTTTGCTTTTATCGCTGTGCGCTTTTTCAGTTGTTAAAGGATCTTAAGAAAGGCTTTGTATAGTATAAAGAAGCCTAGGGCTCCTTTGATACTCTTAGGATATACCTGATGACAGAAAGAAAATTGCAATATTCAAACTTGATTGGCTGTTCATTATTCAAACTGATGCACATTGACATCAGTCAGTGCCATGTTATGTCAGGTGGAAAAATTTGAAATGAACACTCCATAGCATATGTGAGCCTTACTCTGAGTAAGCAAGTGCAAATTATACTGTGACCAAGTGGGAATGTCTTTAAGTAATGTTCATGTAAGCAGTTCAGAGTTTATATCAATGGAGTCCATTTTACTTTGGTGACAGACCATTACTCTCTGAGATAGCCGTATAACTTAAAGGATCCTGAAGGAAGGTTAGCCTGATGAGCTCTAAAGTTACAAACGTATGCCTATGAGATTGTACATCAAGTGGGGACCACACATAAAAACGCTGATGGATTGTCACAGTTACCCACCATTATAGTGCTGCAGAGTGTAGCGGATGCTTTGTATGAAAGATGCTTAGTGAGGATATTGGGGATCAACCACCAAAGTTTCATAAAGCTTAAACAAAGCCATAAAAGCTCAAAGAGTCATCAATGGTCATTTATTCAAAAATGTCAGAAGATAGTCCTATTGTTTACACAGTCATCCAAACACACTGCAAATATCAACGCGTCTTATAATGTAACCAGCTATGGGGCTTACAGAAAATTCTGGATCAGGTTCAACAGGAGTACTACTGGGAATCCCTTAATTTCAACATCACAGAACACCTTGGTTGTTGTGCAATGTGTCAGGCACACAAGATGTTAAAATTGGTGCAGTGGCGTAATATTTCCAGTGCACAGGTTAAATACATGCCAAATAAAAGGTACTTTATGAGTACAGCAACCTTGACCAAAATCTAACAGAAACCCCTTATATATGGAAATAAATTTTTTATTAAACAAAACAAGTTGGCACACTGTAGTATCAGATAGTGTCAGTGGCCAAGGGCTTGCTAGTAGTATTCTTTATAAGTTGCTCTTTCAGCTTATTCAGGAAAAAAATTCCCTTCACCTGGCAACCCTTCCCAGATACCTTACTTCTAACAGAGTTCTCATTGGTGCTTCACGTGATTACTAAGCAGCACCCCCAAATGGCAGAATAAAATTGTAATACCCAAATTATGTCAGAAAGTGAATAACTAAGGCTTAAGGCATCCATAAAAAGATGCAATATGATGTATGTAGTCAAATTACCAGCTGATGGTCATAATAAATAAAGGACCTATTACCAATGATTTTACGCTGGCACAGGGCAATGTAGAATAGTATGATAAAATAAAATAGGGGGCAATAAAATAATCAAGGCACGGCATCAGTAGCTGATAATTTATTTCTAATTAACTGAGGCAAGCTGACCAGGGATGGACAATACTGAAACATAAATTTTAAAACTAAACAAATTAAAAACATGACCTGACTGCCCTAAACGAGCAGCAGGAAACAAAAAAGTAACGAAAATAGAAAAATACCTACCAGGTGGCACAGCGGCGAGCCACTTATCTCATCATGGCGGAGGGGGAAGGGGATCATGCGGATCAAAATCTTCATCCTCAGGATTAGCAATGAAAAAGTGGATCAATGCTGATAGTAAGGAGGTTGGGGCATCCAGGGGATAAGGGTTGAGGTGAGGTAGATAGCAGTTGATATTGTTGATTTGGGCCTGAATAAAGGATTCTATGAGTTTGGCAACATGGTGTTCAGCTTGGATGCAGGCGTTGGGAAGTTGAGCTAATTTTGCAATGTTTGCTCTGGTGACATGTGAGGATGGGGAAAATTCTTATAGAGTAGCAACATGTTTGACAGCGATGGTAGCAGTTTCATGGAGGCATTTATTTCTTTTTTGCATTAGGAGGAAAACCAGAGGGGAACAAGGGACGTGCAGCCCTTTTTTAAATTCAGTGACAGATTTTGCCACATCTTTGCAAAGATGGTTTTTTTGGTTGAGGCCACTGTGGGCTCAGCAAGCTGGTGGTCGCTTTGGTATGGGATAGCATTGGGTTTAGGGATATATTGTTTGGGCAGGAATGGAGTATCAAAGTCTGAATTCATAAAAGGTTCTAGATCGATTGTTTTAGCTGGAGGTGGGACAATTTCACCTGATTCAGTTACTTCATCCAATAAGTTTCAGGAATTTTGGTTGACTTGGACTGATTTGGTGATAAGTATCTGTGGTTGGGTAAGTTTTGAAGTAGAATATTTTTGGATTGAACATTGGTCCAAGCCTGCACCCAATTGTTTGGCATGGGACTGCATTGGCCAGCTTGGTTTTGAGGTGCTAGATTTTGCTTCTGATTTGAGCTCATGGCCTATGAAGGCGGGGCAGCCAAAATCCCCACCAAACGCTGTTGGTGTGGCCTCATGGGTGGTGTTGACTGTGTTCGCAGGGTGTGAATTATATTTACATGCTTTTTTCATATGGTCCAATTCATAGCAGAGGGGACAAATTGTGCAGCTGTTGTCAGTGCGGGCCCAAAAGAAATGGTCAGGTGCAGATGCGATATAGGCACATGGTGCGATGTGCTGGGCCATGTTTATCTGGTTGGAGGTAATAGTGGCCATTGATCAAGATGCTGCTAGTCTCTCAGCACCACTTAGGACAGTAGAATGGAGGATGGGGTCTGTGCCATAGGTGGACAGCCCATAAATCAACTCCTCATAGAGTGTTTGAGGGGGGTGAGGGGAGGTTTGCAAAGGTCACCATGAGTGTGGTGTGACGGATGGGTCTCCAATTGCCACAAAGCAGTTATGAAAGAGTGCCCAGGTAAGTGACCACAGGCAGGATAATCCTTCTGTGGAAATTTCCTAATCCGACTATGTGGGAAGCACTTTACTATGAAAGTTTGCGCCACAGTCAGGACTATACTGGCGCTCAGCAAGAGGGTTTGGCCCCCAGAAAGAACAAACAAAGACTCAATGGCCTTGTCAAAGTCTGAGCTGTGGTCCATATGCAGTTTTTCTTAAGGCCTCAATAAACTGATTTCCAATTTTGAAAATTTATTTTTGAATTTATTAAGTTTATTATAAGATTATAGAAGACAAAACTGTGGAAAGCAGTTTTGTCAGCTCAGATTTATACTGAGCTTAGGAAGAAGAGCGGGTCTTGTTCCCCATGGAGTCCGCGGGCACCTTCTCAATGACAGGCATAACCTGAGGATCTAGACCCTCAATTTTCTTGTTGAGACCCACTCCAGAACTAGGACCGGGTACCCTCACAGTTGTGGAAACTTTTCAACATCTATTTTTCAGCTTTGGATTGTTCTCAAAGCCCAGGCCATTCTCTTCACCTATACTCCTCAATATTGCCAACAGGGGTTTGGCGGCATCCAATTGTCCAGAGTGCCATTTACGAGGGTTATACTCATAGCCCTTTTTGGTAATAATTAGTTTGGTGGCATCTGGTTGGCCAGAGCGCCATTTACAAGGATTTTCATCCTTGTCAATACACTTGGAGACCTTGGATTTGGATGCACCTGGTTGACCAGAAATTCATGTCCAAGGGTCTGGTCCCTCATCACCGCATTTGGTAATATTCATTTTGGCGGCATCTGGTTGGCCAGAGCGCCATTTACAAGGATTTTCATCCTTGTCAATACGCTTTAGACATTTAACTCAGCTGCACCTGGTTAGCCAGAAATTCATGTCTGAGGGTCTGCTCCCTCATCACCGCATTTGGTAATATTTGATTTGGCAGCATCTGGTTGGCCAGAGCGCCATTTTCGAGGCTTTCCTTCCTCATCAGCCTTGCAATTTTTATTTGCTTCGATTTTGAGGTATCTGATTTGTCAGATTGCCATTTATGAAAATTATAGCTATCATGCCCCTCTCCCTTGGCCTCGATCATTGCCCTAGGGAAGATTAGGGCAATGTGATGGTCAGGCAACGCCTTGACTGTTACATCACCCCCCCAGATGAGAGACTCCTCTCTGATTCCAGAACTCCTCCACCTTCTGCGGGCAGTTGCTGCAGTCATCAGCAGTCTGCCAGGTGGACTCTTCCACCAGGTGGCCTACCCATTTGACTAGATACCATCTTTTTTTCTGAGAGATTTTCATGTTCAGGATTTTCTCCACCTCATAATTGGCCTCTCCTGTGTTTCCCGAGTGGACTAACTCCAGTTTCTCTTGAAGAGGGCCTTCAAACTTCTTCAGTTGTGAGACATATAGTACCAGATGCATGTGAGATCCCTTAGGAAACTCCAGTTTGTACGCCACTTCATTTACCTGGAGGAGGATCTTGAATGGGCCCAGGACGACTGGTCCAAATTTCCTGCAGCTTGCAGGAACCAAATAATTTTTCGCGTTGATTATCACTAGGTCTCCTTCCTTTAGCCCCAGGGCCTTGGATCAGTGGGTGTCGGCCTTCTTCTTCTGTGCCTCTATTGCTCATATTAAATTCGCACTTATGGTTTTCAGGTTTTCCCTTATTTTTGATGCCAGGTCGTTTGCCGCTGGGTTTGGACCTCTGGGGTGGTTTTCCACCATCTTTGGGTTGAACCCGTAGTTTGCCCTGAAGGGCGACATTCCCATTGATGAATGTGTTAAGTTATTGTAAGCAAATTGGGATAGTCTCATCTAGTACTAAAAAAAATTGGGATAGTCTCAGACAGTCCATCCAACGTTCCTGTTGGGTGGTCATGTAGCATCAAAGATACTGCTTGAGGACTTGCTTAACTCATTCTGTCTGGCTGTCCAACTGAGGGTGGTAGGCCGAGGATCTGCACAGTTTGATCTGAAGATTTTTGAGTAGGTGTTGCCAGAATTGGGTGATGAATTGTGGGCCTCTATCTGACACTATCTCCTCCAGTAGGCCATGGCGAGTGAATACCTTGTTCATAAAGATCTACGCCATGCCCTTTAATGTGATATTGGAGATACACGGAAAGAATTCCATGTACTTGGTCATTCTGTCTACTACAACCATCACAGCATTTTACCTTTGATTTTAGAAACCCCGTATTAAATTTACACTCAGTGAGGACCATGGCATTTCCGCAATCTGGAGTGGTTTGAGTTTACCAAAGGCTTCTACCTAGCATGCTTGGACCGGGCGCATGTTACACATTTTCGAATGTACTCCCTCACGGCGCTTGGCATCCCCAGCCATGAGTAGCTCTGGTCCAAGAGCTCTATCACCTTCTAATTCCTAGGGTGTCCCGCCAAGGGATGGTCATGGAAAGCGCTTATTGCCTCCTCCTGGAGCTTACGGTTGGGAAGCCATGGGCGCCCTTTGTGGAGGATAAGGCCCTTCTTTTTGCAGAAATTCCTGTGCTGTTCATTCTCCACCCTCCTCCAGGTCCTTCCACAGTGTGGCCCCATACTTCGAGCTTTGCTGGGCGGCCCAGAGCTTGTCCTTCAGTTCCAGGGTGGCATTTTGGATGACAGCGAACACATTTGAGGGAAACATAGTTGCTGTGTTGTATGCATCCAGCTCCTCCCTCGGAAAGGACTTTCCTGGGTCCCTTCTTAGGAGATCTGGGATGAAATTGCTCTCCCATGGCTTGTACACAATCTTGAAGTCATAAGGCGCCAGCTCTAGGTGTCACCTGGCCTGGCTCTGGTTCATGCGCTTTGACTCTTGTAAAATTCGAGGGCGCGGTGATCCATTCTGATGAAGAAAGGATGTCTGGCGTAGAGTAAGTGATGCTGCCATTCCTCTAAAGCTGAAGCAAACGCTAAGAGCTCCTTGTCATACACAGGGTAGTTCGTCTCAGCGGGCAGAATTTTCTGCTAAAATAGCTTACAGGATGGTCTAACCCATCTTCCCCTTCTTGCAGCAGAACTGCCCCAATCGCGAAGTTAGAGGCGTCAGTCTCCACTATGAAAGGACGGTTAGCGTCAGGGTTGGCTAGTACTGGTGCCTTCATGAGGCTCTCATTGATGGTTTGGAAAGCTTTCTCCTCCTCTTCTCCCCAATGGAACGGCACCTGCCCTGTCAAACGGGTTAAGGGTGCCTCCATCTTGGAGAGGTCTTTTGCAAACCTTCTAAGGAAGTTCACCACACCCAGGAAGCTTCTAACACCTGTTCTATCTTTAGGGGCCGGCAACTCCCTCACTGCCTTCAACTTGTCAGGGCATATGGCTGTTCCCTTTTGGAAGACTACGTTCCCCAAGAAGGAGACAGAGTCTTTGTAGAACTCACATTTTGATGGCTTCAAGTGGAGGTTCGCCTTATTGAGGGCCTCCAGCACGCTAAGCACATTGCTTTTGTGGTCCTCTTTGGTATTGGAGAACAAAAGGATATCATCCATATATTTTACACAACATTTCCAAATTAGGTTTCCTAGGGCGTTGTCTATGGTACGCTGGAATACTTCTGGGGCGATCTTGAGGCCAAAAGGCATCAGCTTGTACTCAAAGACCCCTAAGTGGCACTTGAAAGCTGTATACTGTTGTTGTTCTGCGATCACAGGAACTTGGTTTAATGCATCGACCAGGTCCAACTTGGTGAAGATCTGACTACCTGAGATCATAGAGATGGTCTCCATCAGTGGAATGGGGTAGGGGTCAGACTCAATTATTGTGTTCAGCTGCAGATAATCCACACACATGGTGTAGCTCGCCACTTGCTTTTGGGACTAGGAGTATAGGTGACACCACTGGAGACTTGGAGGGAACGATCATCCCACGCTCTAGCATTTCCTTGACATAAACTTCTAGGGCAGCCTTCGCCTTTTGGTTCAAAAGGGTAGACGGGGCAACCCTTAGGGAACTCCGCGTCCTTTTTGAACTTGAAAGTAAAAGGGAAAGGCCCAATTGGGGTTGTTGAGGGAGCTTGGTTCTTCTGGAAAAGTGGGCGTATGTGCGAAATTATTTAGGAATGTCCATCCCTGGCTCCAGCCCCAATACTGCGTTTACCCCAGGCTTCCCTCCGCCAGTGTTGAAGAAATCTAGCGCCACTGGAGGTTGGCCCTTGGGGTGTAGCATGACTAGGCGCTCCTGCAGTTTAACTGAGGGGAGTACTTGTGCCACCACTGTGTGCCCAGGATTATGGGATGTGGCAGATTTTTAATAGCACTAAATGATTCTTGAAAGGTGTGAGGCCCCTGCCGCAGCAGCACCTGGGTTTTGACCTTCCAACTGCCCGCCGTTTTTGAGCTGTATGCAAATGTAACGGCCCCCTTCCATTCCATTTCCAACTTCATTTGTTTTGCTAACCCAAAGTCCAGATAGTTGTCCTCTGATCCGGTGTCTACTAGCGCCCAAAGTTGATCCTCCCTCTTCCCCTTTCTTCCCCAAAGCTGTAACGAGTAAGAGAAATAGAGCTAAGATGAGGTATTTCCTTTATTGATTGTAGCAACGATCGCGGGAGTAGGGCGGAAGTTGTAGGAGGGACTGGGGTTGCCCTCTCTAGGGTTCTCAGAGGGGTTCACCCCGTTGGCGGAGCTTGAGGGTAATCCCCGTGAGGGCTCCTGTGAGGTGCTAAGACCGGTTCAGACTCAGCTCGGTGACTGCGGAACTTCCCATGTTGTGCCACGGGATGGGATTTTGCCTGAGCTAACGCTAGTTGGCCCCCCCACCTGGGTCGCGACTGAAATTTCCTCATTGAGGGTGGCTCCCAGGCGGGTGGCAGCAATGGCAGTGAGGATGTCAGGACGGAGATTCTGGCAGAACATCCGTGCAATCTGGGTAGAGGTGACCTTGGCCGCCTTAGCCAAGGGGCGGTACACCTGGGCTTATTCCATGACTGACATCTTCCCTTGTGTGAGGTTTAGGAGGGCTGACCACGCTGCATCTTGGGAGTCATTCGGTGTGGCTTCCCTCTCAACCAACTGGAGACATTCATCCAAGGTGAGAGGGAGCACCGACTGGGCTTTCAATAGCTCAGTGAACCAATCCGCTAGGTTTCTGGGCAGGGCGGTCACAATTTGAGCTTCTGGAGTGACACTGGGGCAGTACCTCCTGAGGCAGTGGTCAGCTGGGCCTGAAGTTTCACACGTGAGAAGGTGGCATGTAGTAGCTCAGCTCCCCTGGAGTGAGGGCCTGTCAAAATTCCAATGCAGGCTGCTCAGAACGAGAGTAGGCTTGGACATGTCCACGGGAGGGAAGAAAACAGGCAACTTCTCTTAAGAGGAACAGGAGAGAGAAGATGACCATCAGGAATGTGGTTGGGTGTCCGTAACATGCAGGCAAGGCGCGTTCTGACGGCTTGTCCATCATATACAAGAATAAAAACACCATGTTGAGTGAGTTTCATCTAATGTGATGGACGGGGTCTCTGAACACTGCCACAAAGCAGTTAGGCAAGAGTGCCCAGTTAAGTGCCTACAGGCAGGATAATCCTGCTGTGGAAATGTCCCTAATCCGACTATGTGGGAAGCACTTTACTATGAAATTTTGCGCCACAGTCAGGACTATACTGGAGTTCAGCAAAAGGGTTTGATACCCCAGAAAGAGCATACAAAGACTCAATGGCCTTGTCAAAGTCTGAGCTGTGGTCCATATGCAGTTTCCCTTAAGGCCTCAATAACTGCTTTTTAATTTCAAAAATTTATTTTTGAATTTATTAATTTTACTATTAAAATTCTAGAAGACAAAACTGTGGAAAGCAGTTTTTTCAGCTCAGATTTATACTGAGCTTAGGGAGAAGGGTGGGTCTTGTTCTCCGAGGAGTCTGTGGGCATCTTCTCAATGACAGGCATAACCTGAGGATCTAGACCCTCGATTTCCTTGTCAAGACCCACTCCAGAACTAGGACTGGGTACCCTCGCGGTAGCAGAAACTTTTCCACATTTCTTTTTATGGCTTCAAAATGTTCATGAAGCCCAAGCCATTCTCTTCGCCCATATTCCTTGATATTGCCAACAGGGGTTTGGCGGCATCCGATTGGCCAGAGCTCCATTTTTGAGGGCTATCCTCATAGCCCTTTTTGGTAATATTTTGTTTGGCGGCATCTGGTTGGCCAGAGCACCATTTATAAGGATTTTCATCCTTGTTGATACATTTGGAGAAAATCATATTTGGCCACACCTGGCTAGCCAGAAATTCATGTCCAAGGGTCTTCTCCCTCATCACTGCTTAGGTTATATTTGTTTTGGTGGCTTTTGGTTGGCCAAAGCGCCATTTACAAGGATTTTCATCCTTGTTGATACATATTGGGACATCAATCTTGGCCGCACATGGTTGGCTGGAAATATGTGTCTGAGGGTTCACTCTCTCATTGCCACCTTTGGTAATATTTGATTCAGCAGCATCTGGTTGGCCAGAGCGCCATTTTAAAGGCCCCTTCCTCATCAGCCTCCCAATTTTTTATTTGCCAACTTTGAGGCATCTGATTTGTCAGATTGCCATTTAAAAAATTATATCTATTGTGCCCCTCTCCCTTAGCCTCGATCATTGCGCTAGGGAAGATTAGGGCAATGTGATGGTCAGGAAACGCCTTGAACTTTACATGTGGTATCATTGGGGAGACATGTACTGGTGGTGGTGATGTATGTGTTTATGTATAATAAGGGCGTTGCTGCAGCAGCGGCCATGTTCTACTCAGTGGGGAATCATATCAAAGTATACCTTTTAAGGATGGAAGTCAATAAATCCTGCTGGTGCAAAGGTGGCCATTGCCAGCAAAATTATTGCTTTGTTGGCGTACAGAAAGAGACATTCATACTCAATGTGGAGGAAAAAGAAAATATTTGATTGGGGTAGGGCTAGTGGGTGGGGGTGGGTTGGGTGGACTCATGCTATGTGCAGTGCTAAGTCCCTTAGAGGGACATAGCAGCTGGATATATTTGGCGTACTGGATGAGCCAGTCCACATGCATTTGCCTGCTGGGTGGTAAACGCTAGCAGGTGGAGCCCCACTGCCCCACACTGGGGCAGCAGGTGGTGGATCTGAGGACATAAATTTGGAAATTGGTGCAGTGAGGTGGTGGTGGAAAATTGACTTGTTTTCAAAAATTGCTTGAAATCGATGTTGAGCGTAAAGAAAAAAGTAGCTGATAATTTAAAAAATGAGAAATGCGCCAATGGGGGTTTAGGGATACAATAAATAGAATATTAATATGTTAGGCTACTAGTTATAAAAGCATGGGCCACGGGGCAATCTAATTACTATACCTATCAAATATGCTATATACTTCTTAAATAAAATATAAAAATAGATAATCAAGCTTTTAGAATTTAGATGGCCAGGTGAACTATGTGCAACATTTCCTCTCACTTGACCAAGCATAAGAGAGCAAAGATGTGAGAGGGTCAACTACTTATTAAGAATTTAAGCTGTTGGCCCAGAACTCCACTGGCATACTATCAAGAACTTAGCATGCACCCAGTTAATAAGGTGACCATTAGATGGATCATTCAGAGTGCAGGCATCCATAGATGTCTTCTTGATGACCTTAAAAGACCCGTTCCATGTGTGCTTTAACTTGCTAGCTATTCCAAATCCATGATTATAATGGTAAAAGACTAGTTCACCTACAGTAAAGCGGGGTAACGGCCAATGGTCTTCATTATCCCATTAATAAGACATTTTCTGAGCCAGCGCATTAGAATAGCAGAACTTTTAGCTGAAGTAAAGTCTGGTCCAGTGTTTTAAAACATCTATAGTGAGTCATATGTTCTTGGTTAACACAATAATATAAGATTGGAGGAAGTGCCGATTTGCTTCCCATGAAGTAATACTAATTATGAATGTCATGTGGCCAAATGAAAAATATATTATAAGCAAAAATAACGGAAGGCAAGAAAAGGTACCATTTAGATGCCTTTGCCATAATTTATCTTATGTAAAATTCCCACAAGTGTACCATTCACTCATTCAATAGTGCCATTGGTCTTGGGGTGATATGGTGTAAAAATACTCCTCTTATATCCATCAAATTATTGAGCTTAGAAATCATCTGGGATGTGAAATTAGTTACGTTGTCCATCAATAAAACTTGTGGGCATCCGTGGCAATAAATAACATCCACCTGAATAGACTAAGATTTGTTTGTTGTACCTAATTCTCTGACCGCTCTGGCCTCCACCCAATTTGTGAAGTGATTGATGGCCACAATTATATATTTAAACTAATTAGGCGTATTAGCCAAAGGGCCCACAACATCCATAGACACTGTATGACAAGTAAAGTTGGGTTTAACCAACTGATAAGTAAAGGATTTTCAGTAAGGCGCATCTACTTGACACTCTTTGCAACAGTGGAGGGTCTCATGAATGTCAAAATTTAAAGACTCCCAATAGAGATGCTGCTTCAACAATTTCATCATTTTCTTGAAACCTCATGACCTATTGCCTTATGAGCCCAATAATATCAGTCTGCTTCATTGGTCAGGGTACTTAAAGTTACTTATCATTGATAAATTTTATAAAGCTTACTATTTTTAAATACAGTGAAAAACCTTAATTTTTCTAATGAGTGATAAACTTCCGCTGGTTTATTGAAAAACTGTTGGGTTAGATCTTCTATTAAATAAATCATTGGCAATATTGGCCAGTAAGGCCACAGTGGGAAGGCGAGATAGTCCATCTTCACTTTAATTTTAGACTCTAGGTCAATGCTGAATTTCAAATTTGTAAGCCTGAAATTTCAAGACCCAGCAGACTTATCTTCCTTTAGGTTTTTTCAAGTTATGTAACCAACAAAGGGAGGCATTATCATTTACTACAGTGAAATACAAGCCATGGATGTAAACTTCAAACTTATTACATGAATGAATGAATTCCAGACACTCCTTCTCAGTTACTATATAAAATACGTTCATGGACATCCAACATCTGACTACAATAAGCTATGAGGTGCTTAATTTCATCACAATTGAATTGAGATAACAACACACAGTTAGCAGTGAGTGAAGAGTCCACTAAATAATAAATGGTTTTTCAGAATTGGGATGCATCAACAGTGGCGCTTGAGTAGGGTAAAGCCTGAGTTTATTGAAAGCTAGCTGATAGTTTTGAGTCCAATAAAATTTGACTCCATTCTTGAGGAGGAGAAATAGCAGTTCACACACTTTGCTAGAGTTTTCTATGAACTTGTGGTAGTAGATAATCTTTCAAAGAAAAACTTGAACGTTGCACTTGCTACTCAGGTGCACCATGCATTCTATCGCTTTAACCTTTGTTGGCTGGGACTGCAAGCCATGTTTATCAATGACAAACCCCAAATATTCCAGCTGTTAACGGAAAAATTACACTTACAAGGTAAATTTTCAAATCAGCCTTGACTAGATGGCGGAAAACCTCTTCTAATTGTTGTAGGTGTTCATTAAACGTTATACAGAAAACGTTTATATCATCTAGGTATACATGGACACAGAAATCTTTAAAACAATGAGGATGCTATCCATAGCCCATTGAAAAGTCGTGGGGCATTGCACAGCCCCTGAAGCATTTTTGTAGGCTGTTAGAGGCCCTGAGCTGTGATCATGGCACATTATATCTGTTTCTCTTTATGAAGCTTTATCTGCAAGTAGCCAGAATTAAATCCATGACTGAAATATATGTGCACAACCCAAGTGGTGTAATGTATTGTCATTCCATGGTAAAGTATAGGAGTCCTTTTTAGTAACACTATTAAGCTTGCTGTTGGAATTCCTACCCAAATTGGAGAATTGGACGAGGCAGACGATGGGAATCAAACTTGAGCCATCAAAGTTATTGGGGATAATCCCAAATAAAAATCTCAGCCTTGCTACTTTGGGGATACCCCAACTAATTTCTTGCCCTAAAATCGTGTTTCAAACCCCAATCTATGTGGCAAATGAATCCCAATTAGGTAATGAGAAATAGAGCTTGGCTTAGTATGCATTAGATGGACCAAATAACCTCCCTGATCTCCCTTATAATTTCGTTTCTGAGAAAATAATGATTAATCTCTCTTTTATCCTTTTTAAGGTCAAAATAGGGCAACATATTTGGATTTACCTCCCAAGAAAAAGTATTTGGAATAAAGACTTTTCAACCAAGAAAAGCAAAAAGTTATAATTCAACACCTACCACCCTAGTGCAGGTTTTGTTCAATACAAGTTTGAAACCTGTACTAGCTAGGGAAATCTCAGTGTGGTATATTTGTCCCAAGGTTGACCCTCCTTGAATCCTTTTTTTATATAATTCAACACCCAGGAGCTTCAGGCCCCCTGGCTTATAAAAAAAAGGACAATGGTTCTAAACCCTTGATCCTAACAAAACTGGTGCTCCCTGCCAGGTACACCCCAAGTTTAAGTTATAAAAATATACAATAAAATAACCAATGGACAATACTATTTCAGCTCCAGAACCATCTCTGGATCAAGAATACCTTAATTTTGTGGCAAAATTATCTGCCATAATATGTGGGGGTTGAACAAAGAATACTCACCATTGAGCCACACCAACTAAAACTTTTGTGATGCAACTACCAAGTTAAAAAGCAAAATTGGCAGTTAACCCCACTTGTTGCCACCAAATCGGCCTTTCATGTCACCCATGATTGGGTAGATTTAATAAGTGAAGATATCAACAACTTAAAAAGTCAGATGGACTCTCTCCATCCTCACATAACTCCTAGCAATAGCAGTTCCTCTTCAGGTGAAAACGCACCCCCAGTGTCAATCCACATAGTTTGACCATTAGCTCCCCCAGTGGCAAGTTCAGACTGTCATTTAAAGAGAAGTATGTCCCAGGTAAAAGAAGTATCTTCTTTCCTATTTTTTATAAGAAAGTGCCATGGAAGGAGCTACTGACACTAAATGGCCCAAACACATAACTAACTGTCTTAGTTGTTTAGCTCAAGCCATTATGGTACCTAATCTAATGCATTTCCAAACTTGAGATATTGCCAATACTGATTTGCTTTGGGAATTTGGGAGTGACTTGATTTTATCCAACCAAAAGCTTTCTTTTATGGGCATAAGCCTCAATTTGGGAGAAACCTTCACTGAGTTTGCTCATCTTTTTTACCTTGAGGCTAAAACGTTAGTCACTGGAAAATCTTACTTTGATTAATGCTTTTACTGCTTCGTTTTTGGCGTTTAAAAGTATACCTAACATTCTACTATATCTTAAAGCGATGTAGTCTAACTGGAAGTGTCTCCTCCATATAAAAAAGCCATTTTGGAAATTCTGGCTGATCTGCTCAAACCCACTGAGCCCCCTCATTTTAATAACAATAAGCCTCAGGCCCAAGTGCTAGCAGTTACACCCCAAGTCGAATACCCCCAATTTATCTGCATTTTTAGTAACAGAAACAGCCATACTGTAAACACTTATTGCATCTTTCTATGTAATTCAGTAAAAAATCAGTTATTATAGGGCAAGAGGCTCCCATGCTGACGACAATCAAATGCTTCAGGACCCTTGTATTGGCTCTATCCTAAACCCAGCACCTCACGACGCTTTGTGTTAGCAGCGCCTGCAGAAGTCAACGTACCCCTTTCTATCCAAGGAAATAAGGATCTTCAGCTTTCCTATTTTATGTTGGTCAGATACTTATCAACTCTTGGAGATCAGTTCCTCCATGGAAAGCCATGAACAGGCAGACAAAACCTTTAAAAGCATCGAACATCCTCAAGCTTGGCCATGGCAGAATCATCTTATTGCTTCACTACAAATCCCCCACAAAAGTTTACTAGCATTAACCTTCAGTTCAGCTCTTCGGTGGTTTGAGTAGAGGTAGTTGTTCATAAGGTTAAATCCTTGGCGATAATTGACACTGGTTCCCCAGTTAATGTTATATCCTTCAATTTATCCAGAAAATAAAGTGGCTCCAGACTTGATTCACAAAGTTGAATATGGGACGGCTGGTGATTGGACAACAAAAGCAATTGGGCGTATTCCGCCTTACCTCTCCGATTTGGAAAGCTTTTAATTATTGCCTCCACTATTGCATTAGAAAACAATAAATATGAGTTGCTTAATGGAGTCCAACTGATGCAGGTGTTTAATTGTATCATCAACCATAAGGAGAAGTACCTCTCACTATTAGGTAATCAGATACCGTTGATATTTGAACTCACAGTCAAGAGTAAAGGAACCCTAAAAATGAACCTGCTCCTAGAATATCCTTACTCCATTTGTAAAGTTTAATATTAAGTCTTAAGAGAAAAAAATAAGTTACCACTTGAGGCTGTGGACGCCAAAATGGGATCTCTCTATATGCCCCCATCCTATTACAATACCCTCTGGCTCACAAGTGATTGTGGATATGGGGATCAAGAATCTCACTACTCCTAATCAACTTTTGGAGCTAAGTGGACACCCAAACCCTTCAATCAAAGAAGCATTGACCTGCCCAGAGATTTTGGATCCTGCATATGGAAAATCTATCTCTATTTTATTAGGGAATCTAACAAACTAAACCCACAAGTCCCTTGGCATGCCCTTATTGCTTATGTAAAATTATGTCCCATTAAGAATATTGTCAATGTGAGTTGTTTTAGCTCTTTAAAAGATTTGGAATTTGATCCCTTGCCCACCATAGCTATGGTTGAAAGTAAAATTTGAGACAATATCACCCCTAACAAACGCCAGAACGCAAAGATCTCCTTGAGAAAATGGCAATATTTTTCCTCAGGACCAAGCGACAATGGGAAAATGTCTGGGAAAATTCAAATTTGAGACTGAGGCTAACCCTCCATTCAAATCATGGACATACCGCAAATCCATCGTTGAGGAAGCTCAAGTGGCCCTAGAGCTACAGCAACTGTTTGAAGCTGGGTTACTCGTGCCTTCTAAAAGCCCATTGGCTTCTTTACTCTTAAGAATATGTGAAAAGATGGTGACCACCATGTTGTCATGGATTATCGCCGCTTCAATTCAATCATAAGAAAGGATAGCTATCCTTTTCCGCATATAGATGACTACTTACGCTTTATGTCAGGTTCCTACTATTTTTTGCCAAGGATCTCGCCAGCGGGTACTGGCAAGTCTTTTATCACTGAGGGATCAGGAAAAATACGCCCTCACCTCAGATGAAGAATTTTTTGAGCCCACTCTAATGCCGCAGGGGTTTTGTAACGCTCCTGCTACCTTCCAACGCGCCATGGACGGACTTTTAGGTGATTTAAAACAGTCTTGTGCGTTAGTTTATTTTGACAATATTACTGTTTTTAAGAACCTTTACCAAACATATAGATCATCCCAGGCAAGTTTTCCAGCGGTTAAGGCAAGCTTCACTAAAAACTAAAGCTGTCAAAATGCTCCTTCTTTAAGAATGAAATGGATTTTCTAGGTCATAAGGTAGAGAAAGCCGGAATATTCCCAATGGAAAACAAGGTCCTGGCCATTTCCAAAATGTTCACTCAAGATCCCTATGAGACGTAAAAGTCTTTTTGGGGGGATGGTGGGATATTATCGCCAGTTTATACCCCACTTTGTTGACACCTCTGATCCTCTAGTATATTTACTGAAGAAAGGAATACCCTTCCAGTGGAAAGAAGAACAACAGCAGGCCTTTGACCATTATGCATCTATCTCTCCTACCCACAGTACTTATACACCCTTATTTTGACAAACCTTTTCTCCTCTTTATTAATGGTAGCAATATAGCCATCAGAGCCATAGTATTGTAGCATGACGAAAACTTAGTAGATTATCCTATCGCCCACTATAGAAAAACTCTAAATAGAGCCAAACGCAACTATAGCGTTATCAAATGCAAATGCTTGGTGGTACTACTGGCTATTAAGCATTTCTGACCTTATTTATATGGGAAAAATTTCACCATAATCACAATTATACTTCCTTGAAATGGCTACAGCAAATAAAGGACCCCAACGGGATGTTAGCCCAGTGGACGATAAAACTTAAAGTTATGACTTTTTTATTATTTATCAACCTGGCCAATACACCAAAATATGGATTGCCTATCCCAGCTTCCCATATTAACTTTAATGATCCTGAAGAGGATTGACTCTATGACCGCCTAAATCAATTGCAATTATGAAAAGTAAATCCCAGACCCTTAAAAAGGAATTAACAAAATATGATTGGCGAATCATCAAGTCCAAAGCCGCCAACTGTAAAAACTCATGTCCCAAAAATGTTGCCCTATGTATGACCTTTGGCTTGAACTGATGTCATATTGGAGGGACATTGGCAAGTTGGCCATGGAGAATCCAGAAAACCTACCAATGGCTCAAGGCTCAATTCTACTTGGAAGGAATGCTTGTAAAAATCAAGGATATATTAGAGTCTTGTCTGGTATGTAAAAGTCAAGCTGGACCTAATCCCCACTCAACATCCAGTGGTTCCACCTTGCAAACCCTTCCATACTATTAGCATTGATGTTGTGGGACCTCTCCCTCGAACCTCTAATGGTCATTGGTTCCTCCTTATAGCCGTGGATCATTTAACTAAGTGGATTAAGCTGTATCACTATTATCTGCTTTGGCAAAAGCTACCGCCACATTCTTATATAATTTAATTATCAACTAGCATGGGTGCCCTAACATAATTCTCTTTAATAATGGTCAAAACTTCATATCATAGCTGGTGAATAGTTTAGCCAAACTGATGAGATCCACCCAGGTATTTTCCACTCTATACCATCCTGCAACCAATAGAATTGTAGAGTGGGTGAATGGTACCCTAACTGCCACCCTCCAGAAAATAGCTTTGATGGCCCTCTTCACTGGCCTCAATGTTTGCCTAGTGCAATTCTGGCCTACAAAATAAGCTATCACCGAGTATTTAAGATGTCTCCCTTCCAGGCTTTGTATGGAAGAAATCAAAGTTGCCTTCTAAAGTGCAGGTCATATTGGATTAAGCTTTACCTGATGCCCTTAATTTACTATGCAAAGCATTGTCAATGAAATAATCTGACTTCAGGCTCTAGTTTCCAAGTGTCAGACAATTACAAGTCTGATGTTTAGAATAGAGTGGTTTGGAGGAAATTAGTACAATATTGGCCAAAAGACCCTGGGTGATTTCCGGTGGAACCCCACAAATTAGGGTAACACTTCTGATATTGATTGGGCCAAAAATCCAGTTAAGGCAGTCAGATTGCACTGAACTATCATCCAAATTGGGAAGTTCATCAGAGGCTCCTCCCCAGTCTCATCTAGTTTAATAAAGGTTACACCTCAGGAATTGGCCCCTTTTATAAGGTCAGAAGGGGTCTAACCAAGTGCAAAATTTTTAAGACCATTTATTGGGTTAAATTTATAAAAGCATTACCTAATAGACTAGCCCTTCCTATTCAAACCCTAAATCGGCCATTCCATCCAAACAAGGTGATTTCGAGAAATCTGATAGGTTAGTGGCTCATATTACCTAATTTGGACATTCCCAAGCCATCTGAACTTTGAGCCACAATGTTTAAATTTTCTATCAACTTTTCTAAGTAGATTATCTTTTTTACCCCCAGACGGCGCCTAATAAACAACTATAAATCTAAACATTTTTAATATCTATTTATTTTTGTTTTTTTCATATAAGTGGTGAGAAAATCCCTTCCATTATATTGTTGGATTTGAGGTAAAAAGAAAGCACCAGCAAGCCTTTTCTCAACCAAAAATCCAACAAGTGGTGCTCACTACAGGGCTACCTGTACACTACACAGGACGTTCAAAAGTATGAAGGCTGTTGAGGGTGATAATCCTTCTAGCCTTTTCGCTTATCTAAACCCTAATCTAGCTATTATGAAACAACAGCTAGCCAGTGCTTTGTCTCGCCCTAAACATCTTGAGCAGCACTCACTACAATGCCCTTCTATAAAAAAACCCTCTGAGAGACAAGTTTATACCTGGTGAGAGCAGTATTGCCTCCTTCCTTAGTGTTTATGAACTAGCAATGGAAGGAGCAACTGACCAGCAAAAAATCCATTACATTTTTCCCTGCTTGAATCAAATAGCTCAAGAAAGAATAGTCCCAACCATGTTCAACCTCAGAACTTGGCAGAAGTTAAGCAAGCGCTGCTTGACAAATTTGGTTCTAAACAAAGTTTGCAGCGACAAAAACAGGCCTTTATGTGCCTTGGTTTGCAAGAGGGAGAATTGATCACCTCTGTTTTTGAGCGCTTCTACAATAAAGCTCAACCTTTGTTGCTTGCCCAAATGCTCCCTCTTGATGATGCTATTGCAGCAGCTACCTTGGCTGGCTTGGCATCTTATCCCTCCTTGGTGATGCATCTCTCTTCCATAAAGTGCACTTTAAAAACTGTACAGGATATCAAGGAGACCTTATTAGCGGTTGAAGAGATCTATGAGTACGACCCTACACAGGGATTTTTGAGCCAAGCATCTACGCCAACAAATTTAGCATCTACTACGGCTGTTTCCCTCTGAAAACCTGCCTCTGTAAGCTGCCATCATAAAATACTTCTTCTTCTCATAAAGATACTCAGATGGTAATGGCTATGATGAGGCAGTGCTCCACTTCATCTTCAAATAAAAACACTCAGTTGGTGAAAACAGACGCCCCCTTGCCTAGCCCATCTTCTTCTTCAGAGCGGCCTTCCCAAGTGGACCAAAAGTCGGCTCCTAAGTCTAAACCCTTTTCTCAGGTCTAAAACACTCCCTCTAACAATGGTTTAGAGAATAGGTCACAAAGGCTAAACCGCCTGTTTCACAAAAGCACACAGCCACTGATCAAACTAAAGCTGTTGAAGTTAAATAATTTACCTCCACGAAGCTATCCCCTTCAACTTCACATTCAGCTAACTCTAGTCTGAAAACGGTCCCAGAGGCAGCACAAACCCCCATACTTTGAAGGTCAAAACTTGAGCTGTGACAATTTTAATGACTCCCACAAAAGTTAATAGAGTGGAGGAGCAACCCCAGGAACTATCATCCCATAGGGAAGTCCTGAACCTACCCCTCCTCCTATGGGCTCCCTAACATGCATTGATAAACCATCTGACGACGAGTCTGAAGGGGTGATGAAGATGTTGATCATTACGTTTTAGGAGCTCCAGGTGAAGTGGAGGTACCGGATTAATTGAGCCCTGAGAGAGTGAATTGGGCTAAGATCCCTCGTCATAATTATCTTCAGCAATTGATAAGGGGTCTCAAGATTATTGACACTGCCAGTGACGCTAACCAGCTCATTGCCATATTTCTCTGATCTACTCAGTGCGTTCATACCCTGAAGACTATCCAGGAGAAATACCCTGAAACTGCCAAATAACTTGCCTTCACTTTCCATCTAAAAGAGGTCCTCGCAATTCCTTCACCTTGGGTGATACTTTAACTAAAGTGGAGGTCGTTGTTAATGGAGTGAAGGTTAAAGCTATCCTTGACACTGGGTCCCCAGTGAACTTTGTTGTCAAAATCCAAGAATTGCTCGCTTGATTAATTAAATCCTGCACAGTAAATCGGTCTGAAGTTTTGCCAGTGTATCCTCAATATTGCCAGTTGGTTATGATTTTAGAACCATTCAGAAACACTCTAAGAATATTCAAATGGTTTCAATTTTTCTAGCTGACTTTGGGCATAAATTTCCCTCTGTAATCAGGAACTTCAGCTGAGGCAGGCAAAGTTGCAAGCTGGGGATCCTGAGATCCCAGCTTGCCAACACTCTCCAAAAGCGACTTTAGATACAAATTAAATAAATATACAATAAAATAGACTTTATTTAAGACTAGATTAACCAATAATTAATTAGGCTAGGCACCAGTATTTATACCTCAAAGGCATCTCCTGGCCACTTTCAAGCATGCAATCTCAACAGACATTTTACCACCTCAGTTTTGCCCTTAAACTGATATGACTGAGACCTATTTAAATTTAAATTTAATTGAGGCATATTGACTAGGTGATGGACATTGCTGAGCACTACTGAAAGAAAATCCATACCAAAAGTTGAAACAACATGGCTGAGGCCCTGAAAATGACGAAAAAAAACCAAGAACTAAACACCAACCAAGTCAGAAAAGAGAAATGCTAACTGACCATGGTGGAGGGAGAGGGGGGACCAGGAGGCTGAGAAAGCTCATCTGGGTCCAATAGGCCGCGGCACAAAGTAGAGAGCAAGGGCGTAGGCGCATCTTAGGAGTGGGGGTCCAGGAAGGGGAGTGGGGCTGGCCAAGGGATACCTTTTTTTAGGCAGTTGGAAAGGAAAGTGGCAAGGGACTTCTCACATCTAAGGCAGATGTCGCGCAAGGTAGAACCTACTTCTTTATCTTTGGGGGTGAGGCGGGTCCTCATGTTAAGCTTAGATTGTTGCGCCAAAGCTTTGAGATTGTTGTTGGCAAGATGCAAAGGGTGGAGGAATTCTCGTTTTTGTAGGAGGGTCAAAGCGTGGTCCATGGGAGGGGGGACAAGGCCTTTTGACAAAACCTTGATGGCCAAACTTGCGGCATTTTGGAGCGATATATCAGTTGGGGAGATAAGTATCTCTTCAAATAACTGATGGTCAGATCGGAATATGGGGGCACCTGAGCGAGGCGCATAGTAGCGAGGGGGGAGCTGGGCCACATAGTTGGCACTGATGAACTCTTCAAAGCAAGGAGGGCTGACCGATTCAGATACAGGCTCACCTGATCCATTGACTTCATCAAAATAATTCCAGGGATTTTGGCTTACAATAATTAAATTGGGAGAATGTATTGGCATGGGGGAGCGTGGCTTGGGATAAAGCAAATGTGGCTTAGAATTAAATGGAATCCAGTTGGACCCCTGATTAGTTGGTTGAGGAGAAGTGGCTTGAGGACACTGCTCCTGGTTGGGTGGGGCAGGCCCAGAAGCAGATTCTGGCTTTTTGATAGGAGGGGGGAGGAAATCGTCCCAAGGGAAGAAAGTAACTGGGTTGGTGATTGGGTCATCATGCAAAGAGTCGGGTGCATTGGCCACAACTCAGGAGTTGGAGGGGCAGCGCCATTTTGAATGGTATAGTTTAAGACAAGTAGAGCAGATGGTGCGCCCTCCATCCACGTGGGCCCAGAAAGGATGGTCTGGGGTGGAGGGAATGATGGTGTGAGGGGGAATCGAGAGGGCCACCTCCAGGGAAGTGGGATGTATGGTTGCAAAGGCCTGAGGGCCTGCAAGGCGGGAGGCTTCCATGGGAACCACGAATTTGAGGTTGGGATCTGAACCATATGCTGACAAGCCTATCAACAGTTCATTGTATAGAATATTGGGGGGTAGGTGGGTAGGGAGGCCCACAAACTGAACCACTAGAGTGGTATCAGTGGGCAACCTTGTTTGAGTGGTAGGGATGGGTACACCCTGGAACACAAGGGGAATGGTGGCTGCAACTACTGCATCAGCTTTACATGAGAAGCCAAGGTCAAAATACCCCTTGAAGGGGCGGAAGTCGATGAAGCCAGCAGGACTCAAAAGATCCTGGGCAAGTTTGATGATAGGGCGGTTGGAATATGGGAACAACTTGCCATATTTAACCCGGAGGCTAAAATGCATGGTGCTCCAAAGGAGTACAAGGGGGCAACAGGGAATCACCTGAGTGCGGGCGAGGTGGAAAGCTAGGTCTTTAGGCGGGAAAAAGTGACCAGTTGAGTTGGGGGGCTAGCAGAACCAGCCCATGCGCATTTTGGCTGAGGCCAAAAAACATTAGGAGGGGGCGCCCCCCTGCCCCATGAGGGGGCAGCGGGCGTTGAGCTCATCTACATAAGGGACTGGAGAGGGTCAATGATGAGTGTAGTTGTGTTTACAAATTAATCAATCAGGATTTGACCAAAAAGTGGGCAAATCGAGAGAGAAAAACTTATGAATGAGACCTATTGCTAGGTTTATTGGTGGCAAAATACTCTCATATTTGGGAGGATTTTAGGGACAAAAATCACAACAGTGAGCATGCAAAATGGTCCTAGGCTCATTCCAAAATGAGTTTTGTCACACTGCTGACAAAATACAAAACTTAGGAGGTTTTGTGGTCGATAAAAATAAATGAAATACCCTTAATTGGGCCATTGGCAGGCCTCTCTCAATAGCACTAACTACCCCCCCATTTGGGCAGTCCATGTGCAATTGCTATCATGCTGGTTATGTTTACTGACATAAAAATGTGCCATAAGGTGGGAAATTGATTACGTTGTTCGTTCATTTGATTATCCATGGGACTTTTAAACATTAATTTTGGGTCAGTCCCAAATAATTTTGTATATAAATTTTTTAATATTGATCCTGATTAATTGGGGTCTAGTTGCTGAGGATTGGGGCAGAGATAATTGGTCCAACTGTGCGAATGTATTCAGCCTAAGCTACTGATAGAATAATTAATTAAATTGATGTTGAGTATATCAACCCAGCTGAGTGTTTGCAGAGAAGGTTAACCTAAATGTGCGGTGATATTCTGCCCAAGCTTTAGTAATATAATTTAATCCACGTAGCAATAATTAGTCAAAGCCATGTTATTGTAATAGGTTTTAATTAGATTACTAGTTCAAACATTAGGTGGGAAAATTGGCCCTATTGTAGGTTGTCAAAGGGTTTATTTTTGAGTCAACCACAGAATTTGACAGTTGTGTCAACTAAACTCATTAAGAAAATTAAGCTGGCCCCTGACCTTGATCACCTCAAAATTTGGAACTGCAGGTCCAAATAATACCTGCGCCATTGGGGTGTACTCTTCCCTGCCCATTCATCTTGGAAAGCTTCTCTTGTCAGCTCCAGCAGTGGCTTTGAGCAATAATACCTACTATTTACTCAATGGAACCCAATTTATGCTCAAATATGAAGGTGTTATTAATTTCAAGCAGGTATATCTCTCCATGCATAACTATGAGGTTCCTCTGATCCTGTCTAATGATGAGCTAATAAAAGGATTATGTTTGCACAGGTGAGTATCCCTCCTCCGCTTTATCCCTGCATTACAAACGGCAGGTAGGCATACAAAAATGTTGCCTCCATCAGTGGATGCCATAGAGGGTATCCCTTTCTATGCTTCTGAAGAGGTAATAATTAAGGCTGGGGAACAAAGGGTAGTTGACACGAAGATTACCATGCAAATCCCACACAACTGCCTACTTTACCTCATTAGCATTGATGGAGTTAGTCCTTTAGAGCCCAGAGTTTTTCCAGGTGTGTTAGATCCCACCTATTATCAGCCCATTAACCTTCTGCTAGGGGATCTCACCAAGAAGGATATGGTGGTAAAAAAGCATCAGGTGATCTTAAGAGGCCAGATGATACCCATTGAGGACATCAAGCAAGTTCACTGTATTGGGTCTATGGCTGATATGGGTTTATCCACCAACCAATCATTATGTACTTTGCCTACAGTTCATATCTCCTATGAACTAACTCCAGCTGAGCTGGAAAAAAGTCCACACCCTACTTGAGGCCTACAGCAACATTTTCTCCAAATTTGACAATGACTATGGGCACATGAAGGGGTGGATATATACTATTGATGTTGGGGATGCTAAATCCATTTTGTTCCCAGCCCTATTGCAAATCAAAAGTTGAGGAGCTACAGATGCAGACGGAGCTTAAACAGCCTATGGATTCTGGATTGCTGGTGCCGTCACAAAGCCCTTGGTCATCCCCGCTCTTATTGATAAAGAAGAAGAATGGAGGTCATCAGGTAGCGATGGACTACCTCAAATTAAACAACCAAACTAAGAAGAATAATTACCCTATCCCTCGCATAGATGACGCTCTGGCCCAATTTTCTTGGTCCAAGTTCTTTTCAGCCATGGACTTGGCTAGCTGTTATTGGCAAATGGACCTTTCTCCCCAAGGCCAGGAGAAATGTGCCCTTATTTTGAAGTGAGGGTCTTTTCCAACCTACCCAACTACTACAAGGGTTGTGTAACGCGCCTTTCACTTTCCAACGGGCAATGGATCACAATCCCCAGGATCTCAAAATGAGTTGTGTGATTATCTATCTTGATGAAATCAAAGTTTTCTTCAAGACTTTTAATGAACACCTCACACATCTAAAGGAGGTGTTTCAACGCTTGCGGGGATCTAATATTAAACTAAAGCCCTCCAATTGTACCTTTTTCCAGAGGAAGCTGGATTTCCTTGGACACGCTATCTCAAAAGATGGGATACAACCGCTTCAAGATAAGGTCAGAGCAATATCCAAGATGTCTGCGCCCAAAACCCTACGTGACATCCAGGTATTCTTGAACATGATGGGGTACAATCATCAAATTATCCCAAAATTCGCCCAACTTATGAGCCCCTTTTCCGCCTCCTTGCTAAAGAACACCCCCTTCCATTGGGGTGCTGAACAACAGGCCGCATTTGAGACTATGAAGGAGCTCTGGAAAAAAGGCCAATACTCTGCCACCCTGACTACGGTATACCCTTCATGTTGGATAAGATGCTTCTGAATACGCTGTTTGAGCTATATTGGCTCAATTGGATTAGCATGGGGTCTATGATCCCGTGTCTTACTTTAGCAAAAAGCTTTTAAAAGCTTAGCGTAACTACAGCGTCACGGAAAAGGAGTGCTTGGCTGTTCTGCTCGCTGTCAAACACTACCGCCCATTCCTATATGGAACTCCCTTCAAAGTGATCATAGACCACGCCTCTCAAAAGTGATTGCAGAATTTGAGAGACCCGATGGAGCGGTTGACTCGCTGGACTCTGAAGCTCCAGCATTAAAATATGACTATTGAGCATCGGGCAGGAATGCGCCACACAATTGTAGATGGGTTAACACGACTGCCCATTCTTCACTTAGATAATATTGAAGCTAAGAGGCTACATGATCTCTTCATGACTCCAGATGCATATGCTGATGAAGATGAACCAGTACAAAAAATGCTGGCTTGACACTCCTGCAACACCACGGTGTAAAATGGGAAGTTATATAGAAAAGTAGGAGTAGTTTGGTTGCCCTATCTCCAGCCGTCAGAGCGAATTCCTGTCATCTTGAAGTCCCATACTATCATGGGGCATGGCGGAGTATGAAAAACATATGAGTGGGTGAAAGAGAGGTACTAATGGGAGGGCATTTTGGAAACCACAACTGAAGTCTTTAAATGCCTAACCTGTAAAAAACAATTTAGCTTCAAGGCACGATATCAGTATCAATCTATGACGCCTCAAAAACCCTTCAACACCATATGTTTGGATGTGGTAGGTCCTCTCCCTCAGACCACAGGTGGAAATCGCTATATTTTATTTGGTATTGACCATTTCACCAAATGGGTTAAAGTTGTAGCTCTCCACGCTCAGACTGCTAAAGCCAGGGCCACCTTCTTACACCAATACATTTTCACCCAGCATGGGTGCCCCATGTAATCCTATGTGATAATGGAAAATATTTTACCTCCCTAGTGGTGAAGATTCTTGCCACCTCCATGGGAGCACAACAACTCTTCTCAGCCCCTTATAGCCCATCCACAAATGGTGCTGTAGAAAGAGTTAACGGAACCCTGGTCTCCAGACTCTGAAAAATGGCCAATTCAGACCATCTCCACTGGGATCTTTATTTACCCAGTGCCCTCATTGCTACCAAATTAATTACCATCACATCCTAAAGATGCCGCCTTTCCATGTGTTGTATGGGCAAAAACCTGTGGTACCAGATCTACTAGCAAAAGATATTTTCACTGACAGAACTGACCCAGAGAAAGCCATGAAAAAGTTGGCCCAATACATCATCCAACTACAAGTGGAAGATATGACTAACTTGGCCAAGATGCTCAAAAAAGAAGGCGAAGCAGCTAATGAGCTCCATGTCCCTCCCCCTTCCTTCCAAGTAGCTGACTTATATTGTATTATCAAAACTGCATCACTCCTAGAAGTGAGAGGCTCGGTTCTATCTGGAAAGGGCCATTTTCAGTCACATACAAGCGAGGGGATAAACTCTATCAAATCCTTGCTTCTGGAGTCACCATCAACTGAGTACATGGCCATTTTTAAACCCTTATCCTACCCCTACCACTTTTGAAGGGGGCAATGTTGGACAATTACAAGTCTGATGTTTAGAAAAAAATGTTTTGGAGGAAAATAATACAAATTTCAGCCAAAAGACCCTGGTTGATTCCTGGTGGAACCATGCAAATTGGTGTAACACTGTTACAAGTACAAAATGGGCAATTAGTATGAAGTCAGGCAGTCAAATTTCCCTGACTAATTAAGGGAACATGGGGAGTCCATAAGAGGTTTCTCCTCCTGCAACGTCAAATTCGCTTCAAATACCTAACCAGGGACCATCCCTTTATTGTAGGCTTGGTGGGGTCCCCTAAGGTGCAATAAATTATCTAATGGGGATTGGCTGAAATTTATTAAATTGTTACCCCATGGGTACGTCTTGCCAAAAAATAACTCTCAATCCATCGTTCAGCCTAAGTGAAGCAAGTTTTCTGAGCTTCAAAAGGTCGAATTTACATATTTCCCTATTTGGACCATACTAAGCTGTTCTGAGCTTACCATTGAATTCCCTTCACCCTTGATACAGTTTAAATACTGAACAGTTGGATATTAAGAGGGTTCGTTTTTACCCCACGTTGACACTAATAAACCCCTTATAAAAATTAACTTTTTGCTTAATAGTGTTTTTATATCTTTTTTATCTAAAACCCTTTTGTGAATCCAGCAACAATCAGCACCAGTGAGCGAATTGTTGCTGGATTCCAACAAAGTGGTGCTCACTAAAGGGGCCAACTGTACACCACAAAAATCGTCTAAAGATGGAGGCTTTAAACGTGAGTAACCCTCGAACTTTTACCCTAAAAATGAATCATGAATTGTTGCCCTGGAAAAGCAACTAGTAAGCGCTTTATCCCGTCTCAAAGAGTTTGAGCAGCGCCCATTAAAACCCCTTTTAAAGACAATTACACCCCCGGTGAAGCGATCATTGCTTCCTTTTTGTATGTTTATGAAGTTGCCATGCATGATGCAACGGATAAACTAAAAAGTTCAATACGTACTTCCTTGCTTAAGTTGCTTGGCACAAGAGACAATAGTCCCTTGTATGGACACTCTGCACACCTGGACAGAGGTAAAGGAGGCTCTTTTGGCTGAATTTGGATCAAAGCATAGTTTACACGGGGAAAACAGGCCTTTATGCGCCTTAGCATTTATGAGGGCGAACTGACTGCTGCCTTTGCTGAGCGATTTTACTCGCAGCGAAAAGGTTGTCAACGTCTAACATGCTAACCAATGATGATGCTATCACAGCCATGTAACCGGGTTAGTTTCCCAACCCTCTCTATCATGGAATATCATTTCAGTGAAACGCCACTTCAAAAACATCCATGACATAAAAGAGGCTCTGTTAGATGTGACTGATTTCCATTAATGTTAAACAACAAATGAAGCTGAGGTAAAACCATCCGTTCTAACCATTGAGGATCTTTTGCCTGTAGACCGATTGAGGGTAAGCCCACCTGTGCCTATCCTCCTTGTGAAACCTGCTCCCTCAGTGCGACTTAAAACAGATATCACTCCCTCCTGTAGATCTAAGACCTATAATGCAGTTAATACCATGCTCCCGCACAAGCTCACCAAAGCTGCTGTGCCTTCCCCTCCAGCCAAGCTGGTAATTGTGCGCCCTAAGGCTACCCAACCTCATGTGGCCGTCTCCTCTAACCCAATTGCAACCTTGCCAGTTTTTGAGAATACCCATGGGGATAAATCAGAAGGGGGTGACTATGACGTTGGTTACTACATATTGGGAGCACCTGCTGAAGTGGAAGTCCCTGATTAATTGAATGTTGGAGGAGTAGATGAGATCACCATACTTGAGGAAATGTACCTCAGCCAAATTCTAGGTTGTCCAAAAATTATTGACACCGCCAGCAATAGTGATCAATTCTTAGCTGGCTTGATAAAAGCTCTTCAGTGGGTCCATACCATGAAATCCATCCTGGATAAATACCCTGAGACTGCTCATAAACTAACCTCCACTTTCAAGCTCAAGGAGGTCTTAGCTTTGTCGCCTAACTTTGGAGGAACACTCACCAAGGCTGAAGTGGTCATTTAAAAAGTCTGGGTAATGGCCATCCTGGACACTGGCTCCCCAGTTAGCGTAATCTCCACTAAGCTCATAAAAAAGCTAAAGAGGGCGCCTGACTTGGAGTATAATCAAGAATTTGGAACCGCAAGCCTGAATAACACCCGAGCCATTGGGGCATACTCTTCCCTTCCCATTCAAATTGTGAGGCTTATCTTATCGGCCCCAGCAGTGGCCTT
>JAKSZP010018911.1:0-63668 GCA_022478985.1 Massospora cicadina | reverse complement strand
TCAAAGTGAAGTTGTGAAGAAGTACTTTCTGTCTAAGTGTTAATGCCAGAGTGAGGCCAAAGTCCCTTGAACCCTTGTATATTGCCAGAGTGAGGCCAAAGTCACTTGAACCTTATATTGCCAGAGTAGGGCTGAAGCTACCCATTTATACAAACTTGACTAGGCTAATTGTCTTCATACAATTAGCAAATATGTATTTATACCCAGAGTCAGTAGTTAAGTGAAACTGTGCACCAGTGAAAACCCTGCGGTTTTTACAACTCAACAACCCAAGTAATTTAAAAGAGTTCCTTTATTTATCACACTACTAAATAAACTTAATAGTTCACAATTAAAATTTAAAATAATTAAAATATTCAAGTAAATAGGTAAGTTTATTAGTAGTGCCGCAGTGGGTATATTCTTTAGAACTCCAAACTGAGATTTGTACGCTGCTACCTGCAGGTTATAAAGCAAACCTTGAGGCTAAATTTATTAAAATAGGTTTGGCATTAAAGCCCCTTTGATCCTAGCATCAATGGTTGGATGGAAATTTAACCAAATTACAATAATTTTAGCTAAATAGTAATGATTGATCTGATTTTAAAATTAAATATCAAAAAGCAACCATCATAAAAATATTAATTCCTTATGGTTCAGGTGATTGGGAAACCATTTTTCATGAACTGATTGTTACAGGCTCACAAAGAATACAGTGTTGGTAATAGAGTGTCATTTTTAAGTAAACATGGATTCAGTAAAGAAATAAATTATATGCCCTGTGGTCTGGGCCTTTTGGAATTAGACCCAAGATAGTGATGGCTGCATATATGATCAAAAACACCTCTGACGATCATATGATTGATAGGGTATAGTAAAATTTAAAAGCATTAGATATATAGCTAATAAATAGATAATAAACTAATATAAAACTAAATATTTTAAAATAACAATAATGACAATCATATGATAATAAACATTTATCTTGTTCATTAGCAACCTGGTTGTTGGGATAACTCCCCATCCAAAATGTTTCTAGAGGTGGGGATGCACTATTTTTGTAGAGGTAAATTATCAAGGCAACAATAAGAATGGGCGCTTCATAATCCAAATTTTCCTGACATAAGTGAGTTAAAAAATGTTGCAGTAGCCAATTTATTAATAAAATTTCCAGCAGATTAGGTATAATGAAAGATCTTGATTTATAAGGATTTATACATTGGATAATCCAGTCAAGCCAGGGGATGTGTTGGAAATTTTGTATGCCCACATTTTCCAGCCATGAAAAATATTTTTTCATTATCTGGCCTGTCCTATCTCAATTAAATTAATAAAGAACAACCTTGATGGATATTGGAGATATTGGCACTTAATAACTACTGTTTGGAGCTATTCTCTAGTAAAACATTGATGCTGTGTTACTAACAGAATTTAATTCTGATAGTAACGCTATCAATGGTTCATTAAGGTTCATCCCCAAAAATGCTAATAAGTGAATTCGTTGTTAGGGTTTTATTTGCAAAATAATAATCTTCTTAAAATCAATCAGTATATCATTGATTGATAAGGGTGGTTAAAGTTACTGAAGTGTTAATAGCGTTTTTTGGCAGTAACTAGTAGGTTAATTCTGAATGGAACTGCCTAGCATAAATGGGTAATCATTTTATTATCTAAGTATAGTCATTAAATCATAGCAGTTAATTTTTAAGGTTGGGTAAAGATTTTGGAACGCGTTATTAAAGACAATGACCTAGAAGGGCGTTTAATCCAGTTGATGATGAACGTTGACTAGATAGATGGATAATGGAAGAGATAATTCAATATTGATAAGATTCATCACGGTAAATTCACCAGTAATAGATGCAGTAAGAGATAAGGTGTCAACCAAAGGGTTGAGAACAAGCTTCCTTATATAAACCTATGATATATTAAATAAAAGCAGATACTAGAATATAAGCTTTTAAATAATATAATTTTATCTCTATCAAAGTAGTTGGAAGGATTGATTGATCTGAACATTTCTCTCAAAATCCAGTAAAGTATAAATGAGTGGGGTTGGAACCATTTATAAAGAAGAATTGATCAGCTTATTGTCTCCATATAATCAGCAATCTTCTTTATTTGCATCAGAGTCATAACTTGTGCAGTAAACTTAAGTAAGTTTATACTCATGAAATCCTTATAATTCTCTAGGAATAAAAACTGAAAAATGGGCTCCTTTTGGGTTGCCATCAGTTGACCCATTATAACATCTGGTCACCAGCATGACCCATTGTTCCAGACCTGCAAGTTTATTGAATATGCACTCTTTAAGACGTCTGTGTCAAAAAAATTTGTTATCAAAGTGAGTAACATTGGACTTCCTACTAGAACCACAGTTGCAAGTATCCTCCTTCTTAACCTCCCTAGGGGTACTCAGCGAGCATAATCCCATATTTTTACAACCTCTTTAAACGCATCATATTTCTTTTTAAATCATAGTTTTAATGGTAAAATAGCCATTGTAAACAAACCTCTTCATGACCCAAGAACATATGTCAAATTAAGTCTTATTGACCACATCAGGCAAGCACCCAAAAACTTTTAAATGCATATTGATTTAAAAAAGTTGACTCTTAAAGAATATCACTGGTTCTGCTCCACATAGATCACTTGTATAAAGATCTTAAACTTTGAAAAAGCCATTAAAGCACCCTTATATAATAGATAGCAGCCAACTCAATATCCCATGGTTCACGCTTAGCTTCAGACTTTACAAGAGTTAATTTTTAAACTCTATACAGAGCCAAGTTTCTGTTTCCTCTTTGCATCACATGAATCATAGAGCCAAGGCTTTGAAAATATATATACTCCCAGAGATATAGTGGCGTGAATGTTTCATAGGAGAAATTGTCATGTACACATGACATAATAGTGGGGACCAACCCCAAAGATAAGGCTGGGCGCCTGGAGGCCCAAAAGGTGAAGCTACAGGGCCTCCCAGACCTGAAGCACACCCTAGACCAGCGCTGGGTAAGGGCAAGAATTCCCAGGCTGGTCCTAGTGTGGTGCTGAGTGCCCAGCCCCTGACGTCAAGTCAAGCATTAAAACGAACTATCTACCAAATAGAGGTGGATGGTCTGGTTTGGTTAGTCAAGGAACGGGGATTCAAAACCCGTTCCATCTACAAAATAACGCGCTTGGGTCAAATCCAACTTCAATTGATCACTTGAGTGAAGTCAGTTTTGGTCTATTACACTAACTCAGATGGCAGTATTGCCCTATTGGTGAGTCACTGCTTGGGCCCACTGTGACATAACCCCAATTTCCCCATCCAAGCTTAAATACAATTTCCACAACCAACATTCCTTGTTGGTCAACTTTCCAGATAAAAAATTTCCCCCGTTTTCTGTTTTTAAATGTTAGTAACAAAATTTATGTGCGCGGACCCCTTCAAGGAGGTCTCACGCTCTGTTCAATTTGCCATTTTGAACACAATCCAATTTTTCCCAATTGCACCATTGGTTCTCCCAGGTCCCCTCCAACCTGGTCCGTTTACCTCTCCTCTTCTTGTGCACCTCATCGTTTTTGGGTGTTTCCTGATCGCTCTTTTTGGTATTAGTTATTATTGCTCCAGCACCCTCTGCTGGGCGCTAGTAGCTTTTGTACTAACAGCTAGTTTCCACATGTTGGCTCTGTGCACCAAGCACCTCCACGCTGAAAACAGGAGAGTTACAGGCACTCTCCTTACAGAACTATCCTAAAGGAATGGAACTTATTACAAATTGGTCTGATAGATTGGGATAACTGATCATATGATGAGTCAATCAAAGAGAACTATGGATACTTGCAATAAATTTTATCTCACCCAAAAAAGAGCACATATATGAAAAAACCTACATTGGCATACCATACAACTGAGAATTTATGGCCACAGATGAGCTCTGCAAACTTTATGCCACTGGTTGTGCACTGGTGCATAGATTAATAAAGCTCAACACCTTTCCTATTATGGCAACTAGTATGGTACTACTGGTGTCTTCCTAAAACTTTAAGTTATACATGAAAGAAAATCTGTATTTTAATGTACATCTATAATTTTTATAAACTCTTTAAGTGGTCATATATGCAATACCTTAAACAGTGCATACCATATTCCTAGAACAAAAAACACAACGCCCAACCCAAATAAATGATCAAGAAAATTAGAAACCATGTCCATCTCATATAACATTTTATTACTTGGCAAGGTAATCTCTTCCAATTAAAGATGATATGGAGCTGTCCCACTTTTTTATTATACTGACTCAAATCCCTCAAGTAAGCTTCTTTGCATGCAAGAACACATGAAAGAAACAATTTTAAAAGCCACTTCAACGCTTCCAGTCTCATGTATACTCTCTCATTGATGTTTTATCAGCACTCAGATTAGGTTGATACAACCCCATCCCTTATTTATTTCTATTGTTTAATATGGGATATGTGTCCCAGAATAAGACCACCTTTAACAGAGATATATCGATGGTTTCTAACCAAATTACACTATCAATGTTCTATAAACATACTCATTGTAATGAATCGAAAACATCCCATTTTTCGATTGCCATCTTGCCTTGGTGATGGGCGCCAAATGTTTGTCTGATATGAGGTTCCCTCGAGGTAAGTGCTTTGATTCATCATATTTGCCAATTCAACATTGGATTTTGGGAAATTTAAAAAGCAAGAAAAGATGACACAGGTAAGCGAGGATCCAACCCCAAAATTAGCCTTGTTTTATTTATTAATGAGAATAAACATGCGGATGAATTCAATCCCGATAACTTAGCACCACAAATGAGACATAAAAAACCAGGGTATTTGGTGGAATCAAGGTTCTCGATGCCAAATCCCATTATTTTGTTGAGGATACAAATATTTATCTCGCCGCGGGATACCAGGTAAGACAAGGCAAGGGCGGCCTCGAGGCCACCAGAGAGTCCCACATGAGAGCAGGAAATGAGGAAAAATTCTGAACTGAGTTCAGAATTGTGCAGGCTTGACCTTTTAAGGTCGCCCTTCCAGGGAGCCCCTCCTGCACTGTTCTTTAGGCCCCAAGAGCCTAAGAATAGTGTGGGAGGGGCACAGCCCAGTGCTGGACCCCGCATAAACCTCAAAAAACCCAAAAAGTGATTTGACTCAAGATTTGGAAATCTGAATCTCGAGTCAAAATTTAATGATTGGTTCAACCTGACTGTTACATCACCCCCCTAAGAAGGAGCCCCCCCACAAGAGGGTGCCCCATAGCAGGAGGCAGCCACCATGAGGGCTTCCTCAGTAACGTGGAGCCCAATCTGGACTGCAAAACCAGTCCACCCAGAGAGGGGAAACCCACCCAACGCGTGGCTGGGCAGTTATCCCCCCAGAGTGGGCAGACCATGGGGTGAGGGGCCCTGCTGGGTTAGGTCCCTCGGTGCCAGCCAGATCCCTGGTGAGGGGAAAGCCCCACCATAATTTTGGACCAATGATCACTTCAGGTCCAGGGTTGGCCATCAGTCACTGGCTCCCCCCAGTGCTGGTTACTCGACAACTGGGACCTGATGCAACCACTGAGATTGGGCTGAACTGGGGATCTGGTGGCATGCTAATCAGCACAGTGAGTTCAGAATAATGTAATGAATCAAAAACATCCCAGTTTTCAATCTCCATCTTGCCTTGGCGATGGGTGCCAAATGTTTGTCTGATATGAGGTTCCCTCGAGATAAGTGCTTTGATTCATCATATTCGCCAATTCAACATTGGATTTTGGGAAATTCAAAAAGTGAGAAAAGATGACACAGTTAAGCGAGGATCTGACCCCAAAATTAGCCTTGTTTTATTTATTATTGAAAATAAACATGCGGATGAATTCAATCCCAATGACTTAGCACCACAAATGAGACATAAAAAACCAGGGTATTTGGCAGAATCAAGGTTCTCAATGCCAAACCCCATTCTTTTGTTGAGGACACAAAATTTATCTCACCATAGGATATCAGGTAAGACAAGGCAAGGGCGACCCTGAGGCCACCAGAGAGTCCTGCGCGAGAGCAGGAAATGAGGAAAAATTCTGAACTGAGTTCAGAATTGCATGGGCTCGACCTTTTAAGGTCGCCCTTCCGGGGAGCCCCTCCTGCACTGTTCTTTAAGCCCCTAAGAGCCTAAGAATAGTGCGGGAGGGGCACAGCCCAGTGCTGGACCCCGCATAAACCTCAAAAAACCCAAAAAATGATTCAACTCAAGATTCAGATTTCTGAATCTCGAGTCAAAATGTAATGATCGGTTTAACCCGACTGTTACACTCATCATACCAAAATTATCGGAAGCTAGGTTAAATGTAAAGCGCTACCTTACGTCCTCCATCCCCTCTACTATTTTAGAATAATGTCTTACTACAATGCTGGATGTAGTATGCAGTTTATAACTTACATCTTTACCCTGATAATACTTAGATATTTAATAAATTGTATGCTTAAGATCAACTTGCTTACTAGTGAAAACCCATACATAATGTATTATGATTTTATTTTGTGTACTTTTCAAACTTTATATATGAAAGATGTATACTGTATTGATATGACAAAAACCTTATGAATTAAGATTTTACTTAAATGAGTCCATATCTCATAAAGTTAATGATACAAGTAAATCTAAATTAATATCCAAAATATTTTAACAATATAAATTTTATAGGGCTGTATAGCAATTTTATTTGATAGCTTTAGAATTTTAATTTTATTTAAATTAACTGACCTCTACCTACCCTTGTGAGACTTTTTATGTCTCTGTAATGCTTTATCATTTTTAAATAGATAACATCTGCCACTTACCCTTATGGCTAGTGGTGAAGAAATACTTAAAGTTTTTATTTTGAAAAAGTGACCTTATAACATATAAGATTAGCGCAAATTTTATTATCTACAAAAAAAACTATTATCAATTTTACACGAATGAAAGGCCTGATGCATTGTAAAAAGTTCAGGTCTACTAGTGTTAAGAGTATAGATCAGATCCAGTTTTACTAAGGCTTAGTTTAAATACTGCTTCTTACTACTGAATAGATAGTTAGTACAATCTATATAAGCAATAACCCCCATAAAGGTGGTATCTCATTCTACTAGGGTATAGATAATGAGCAAGCAAATTGTCTCTTGTATGATCAGATGATGTTACCTTTAAACTATCATAATGATATCGAGCATATAATTTATATCTCACATTTTAATAGCAAGTGATTATTAAGCCAAGAGTATACAAAGTGAAAAGCTAATCTAGATGCTAAAGTAATGCAAATATGTAATTTATACAAGATACTCTGGTTTATAACTATAAAGCTTGAAGGGTGAATAAAAGCTGACTACAGATACAAGCTTAAGGTAATCTTTACGCTAAAAAAAATTAAGTAACTTGAGTCCTAAGAATATAATTACCATGGTAAGATTTAACATTTTGCAATAAAACTTGCATAAAATTTTTAACTCTAACTGATAAAGTTATAGATTAATTTGCTGACATAAATATCATAAAAATGTTACATTATTTTTTTCTGGTTTGAACTCTTCAGGATAATACTTCACTCCAAGTAAAAAGGCATGCGGCTGTTGATCTAGTAACAAAACAGATGCAGTATGTCAGTTATTCAATAGATCTTGATCTCATAGGGTTTTAACTACCCTGTGGAACAGACCTTCCTTTAGCTAATTATACTATTTGATACCTATACCAAAATGGCTAAATAGTAGCTCTAAAAAAGTTGATGTAAGTAGTGGGGGAGCCTAAGTTCACTTTGGAGAGAACTTCACAGTTCTCAAGGAACCACCTGAGGCCTAAGCAAATAGAAGTATGATGGCTCCAATGCCCTCTATCCAGTGAGAGGTCTGTTATCTCTTTTTTTAGTACTAGATGGTCCCAGAGAGGTCTGTTATCTCAATGAGAGCATCTTAACTGCTGCACACGCCAGGTTGCTCAAAAATGCTATAATAAAAAATGGGAAAACTTAAAAAGTTGGAAGGTGAATTGGGTTATTAAATTCATGGGAAGGATAGAACAAAATAGGCCAGCATCAAATCAAGTGAGGCACTAGCCTTATAAAGGTAATGGGCATCAACAGGTGGCTGCAAGGTTCTTGTTTTAAATTAACATGTGGTATCTTTTCTGGTTGTGGTGTATTCTTGAGCTCAATAATGAGAAAGGGTCATTATTGGAAATCATTGTGATAATTTGTGTTGTAAATGTGATGGGGCATGCCATGATTGGCCTCTCTTTTATCAAGATAATCTACTTTTTAAAGTTTCCCAAATTTATATGCACTCATCCTCAGCAGCCCAACGTTTGTTTGGCAAAGGAAAGTTTGGCAAAGGAATATTAGCAAAGTTTGTAAAAGTTCTAGTTAAAATTGTCATATGAGAGTCTAAAATTCATGGCAGAAACTGTGAATTGTACCAAGAATAAAATAAAAAGGCAATTCTAGGATTTTAGAGATGGGAAAAATTCCTTGGAAAGGGTAGCAGTATAGAAGAATTTACCTGGAGTAAAATCTGTCATATTGGCGGAGTAGTTGAGGGTTTTCTTTGCATAAGAGCCTAATTCCTTCAATATACAAACCGCTAGGCAGCGTAGTAGTGGGCCAGAATTGTAAAGAGGGTACTGGGTAGTTAAAAGCCTAAAAGTTAACTTACCCTTCTTGATAAAATACAATATGCAAACAAAACTGATTATAAATTATTCAACTCTAAGTAGTATAATA
This sequence comes from Massospora cicadina, assembly GCA_022478985.1. Lineage (NCBI taxonomy): Eukaryota > Fungi > Entomophthoromycota > Entomophthoromycetes > Entomophthorales > Entomophthoraceae > Massospora > Massospora cicadina. The sequence goes on along the minus strand of JAKSZP010018911.1, from coordinate 54,949 downwards.
ATACACTAAAACATTGTCAAAATAAACAAATTTTATTAATATAAGTTATTAATATGATTTAAATACAAAAAGTAAATGTGAAAAGTATAAGACTAAATGATAAGAATGTGCTGTCTCACAAGGACATATAATAATAGAGAGGAATGACAATTTTTGATCTATTAAAGCCTCAAAATAAAGATAACAGGCTTTATCAATCAAGTTTATGATAACAGAAACAAAATAACACTTCAATAGTTAACAATAAAGCATGGCTAAGAAACCAATTAATGTTAATATACATAACTACCCAACTATATTGGTTTTTAATCTGACAATTAGGTTTCTTGCTCCTAGATCTAAGTTATCAGATTAGCATAGTATAGGCTTATTCAATAAAGATGTGTGTTGTACTGATAAATCATATACCTTATCTTGAAGATAGCAGATAATAAATCCTTTAAACTAAAAATATTTAGAACTAGTTTCTCAAGCTCAAGGCTAACTTAGAACCCTTTAAACTATGACATGATCCTGAAATTGGGGGAATAGAACTCATTATAAAAGAATTATATTTTTGATTCTCTAAACAAAATCTTTTAGATAAACTGTAAAGTTATAAAATGATTACTTAGCAATTTTTAGAGACAGACTTTCTATCCAAACATGGAAAGTTTTCAATTCTATCAATTTAACCAGTACTAAAATGGGTATAATGAGCTTTCCAGCATCATTGGTCTATATAATTGAAACTTAAACTAGAAGATTATGCAAAAACTTACTAGCCCTTGTATAGATCAATAGAGACTTCTATCTATAGTGGCTAGGTTATTGTAATTTGTAAGCCTAAAGGTTATTGACATGGAATGTGCTGATAATTATAATAATACAAGCATGGAACTCTGTATGAGTGTACAGCCAGAGCCCCAGACAGAATAGCCTAGGTACAGCCATCAATATTAATGGATGGAAGAATAAAAAAGCAGTTGCAAGGACTATCCAGGGATTTCCAAAATTGGAATTTATCACTACTAGTTGTTCAACGGAACTCCAAAACTTACAAATAAATTTGTTTAGCTTTTATATTATTTTATAAAACTAAAATGGCGGAAAAGGAAAAAATGGAGCAACAATGATACCTGTCAGGGACTGCAGCCTAAATTTTCAAAAATGGGGAACAGAACCTAAGTGCACTGCCATCAAGAATATTTCACAATTCAGTTTTGGTGAATCATCATTCCAAAATATACCTAATACTAACTCATATCCAACCTAATTGGGTAGATTGGCATTATATTTGTTAGCAAGAATATTCCTTACACTGTGACAACACTAGATGAGATGATGACAATGCCTCCAGTTGAAAGCTGGTTGCACCCATAGCTAGGTAACATACGTCTGACTCCATTGGGTCAGAAAAAATTGCCTACCCCCATACCTATCAGGGAAGGGCACATTTGAAAAAATCGTGGGGGAACCCCAGAGATGAAAATTTTGGGCCCAACACTAACTTGTGGCCTTTATTTTCAGCATAATGTGATTTGACCTCCTCAGCAAAACTCAACCTGTAGATAGTCCCTCCTGGGGACATGCATACCTACCTTCAAGTGTCAATGGCTTCTACCCTTTGCCACATCCTAGAATAACTCCCAAGTTTTCCCTCCAAACCTTTAGTGGTAAGCATGGGTGGAAGAGGCATGATCCTCAGAGGATACGCCATTACCCACTTTTCATTTAACACATGGGCTAAAATCCCAGGGTGACATGAAGGATGGCCACCAGCTTTTTCCCCTTTTTTATTCAAACAGGAATTTACTGATATAGCCACAGGAAATGTTTCCAAGGCTTACATTATCCTTCCTATTTTCAAGGTGGAAAAGAACATCCATCAGGAGCTTGGGTCAGCATAACACTTATGTACACCTTGGGAAACAATCACCAAAATGGAGGCAACTTTGTATAAAGGATGGGGAGCATCCTATGTGTCATGTGGAAGGCTTTCAACAGCTTGTGACAATTGGCACAGTCATAAGAAATAATCCAGCTATTATCATATTAGGGAATGCTTTTACACGCTACCAGTACTGCAATGAGCAACACAAGTGACAAGACAACAAAATAGCATCCTGTCAGAATTGCAGATGACCACATAGTCCAACCCTTTGACCAGATATGAGATTTGACAATTAGGTTATAATAGTAGAGGGTTGGCAATAGTGGCCAACTGATGAGAATATCATTGGGTGGAATCCCCAATGATATTAGAAGTTGCCAACTATGAATTATTGTCAGGCATCATTCCAATGATACTTAAGGCCGCTGACAGATGATAATTTCGTGAGGAATCATCTCCAATGATATTTGAGGCCACCAACAGATGGTAATTTCGTCAGGAATCATCCCCAATGATACTTAAGGCTGCCAACAGATGATAATTTTGTTGGGCATCATCCCTGATGAAATTAAGCAATAATTCAATATTAGGATAATCCCCAAAAGTCAAATTATAGGGAATTGTTTAGAGCAGAATGAATTGGAGTCGTCAGAAACTACCAAAATGTTTGAATGGTGGAGGAAGAGTGGAATCATCATTGGCCAAAACAATTGGTTTTGTGTACCTAATACCAATAGTTTGGTCCATCAAATTCCCGAGGATTACGCTGACTAAAAAAACCAAGGAAACAGTAACTGATGAGATTTGATGCCTAACACTAAGGGTCAAAACCAGTACAGGAGCACAAATAATCTCATCGGACAGCTGAAAGTTGTGTGCCAATTATAACTATAAAAACCCCAAATAATTCCCTAATAAAATTAGATTCAACTTGATATTAGCTTAGTTGTTAAACATTGGTTGTTTTAATATTACTCTTAGAGAAGAGTAAAAGGATCAGATATCCTTAGGTTGGCAATATCAAAATCTCCGCTTGGCTCTGTGAAAAGGGAATAGGTAAAGTGTTCCCTAACAGAATATCTTCAAGAGAAAGAAGCACCAGTTTAGCGTTGGACTTTACTCTCAATGTGGCTTTTGGGCAAATTAACCATAATAATAGTCTTCATACTATTATTGCTCCAGTCTATCAATCTCTTTCAAATAATCAACACCAGGATCCACGAATCTATGCAGTTGAAATCCAGGGCTAAAAGCGAGCTGAAAAGCCCAAGATTTTAACATTGGTGCTCACTACAGGGGGTATTTGAGTTGTTGAAAGCCAATTTAAAATAATTATGTCTTTTAAGGAAGAGCCTCAAAAGCTCTGGGTGGAACTACAGGCCATCAATGAAAATGTGCTCAGCTCAGCATCTCAGTACGATGTTAGTACATTGGAGGAGCATATGATCAAGATGAAGGAAACGCTCAAACAATTAGGAATTGTTGATAAAGACTTATGTGGAAAAGTTGCCTCTTTAAAGTAAAAAGGGCGAGCTCATCAAAGAAATTTTATTTCAAAAACTGAATGGGAAGCGGATTGAGAATGCATCCTACAGTTTCATGAAGAAATGCAAAGATGACCAAGCATATAGAGGAGTTGGAGAAACACCAATGTGATTGTGAACAATTTGAGGCAAATGATGCTGAAGCAAAGGCATGTGGAATGCCAAGCAATAAGACCTCTCCGCCTTGAAAAATGCCTAAGCCATTCGCTGGTGTGTCAGAAATGACTCCTGAAGTCACTCCTATGGCTTTTTGAGTAGCTGGGTCAAGATCTCCTATTAGAGGAACAACTGAGGAATTCCAAGATTTGCTGAAATTGCGCATCTTTCACCAGGATAATGCCCCAGCATCCTTCCGCCTGTTTGAGATGACCATGTTTGGCTATGCAGACCAACAAAAATTAGTAACTGTAATGAACTTCCTTAGCACAGACTGCCAAAATCTGGTGCTTCCTCACCTCAATGGAGACACTTGGTTGTATACGGAAGCCAAAGCCGCCATTATATTGGAGTTTGGAAGCCCTACTCAGATGAAGAATTGTAAACAAGAGTTCATGGGTATTCAATTCCTCAAAGATGAGACTCTGGCTTGTTTTGCCAACCGTTTTTACCAAGAAGCTCAGATCTTGGCAGGAGCAAATGTGTCAAGCGACTTTGATGCCCGCATAGCCATGCAGTTGGCACTTTGGCCCTACCAAGACTTGCATCAGATTATGGTGGCAGCGCTAGTGACTGAAACAACAACCTCTCAGATGGTAGACCATCTGAAGATGCTTGGAGCCACGTTTGTTGCTCCCAACTGTACGCTTAAAGTAATTCAAATGAAGGCCCAAAATATTGTCAAATTTTCCAAGCCATATAAAGAATCCAAGGGTTGAGTCATGTTGGGAAGTAAACCTGAAGTTCAAAAATGAGCGGACAAATTGACAAACTGCTGTTTCCAATGCGGGAAGTTGGGCCATGTAATTGCCCAGTGTTGGTAAAGAAAGCTGAAGGATCAGATAAATCTTGTTCAACCTCAAGATACTGGTTCAAGTTCAGGAAAAGGGCCAGCAGTCTAGATCAGGGACGATCTAGTACTGCTGATAAACCTGTACCGCCTGACATAATGAGAGAGGAAATCGATATCTCTGATCTATTTGTGGATGATGACTCACCAGATCCTCTTTATCAGGGAATTAACTTGGATGTTAATGCTATAACTTGAGCCAAAGTGAAGGGGATCAATCCCAAAATTGTTAGTGAGGTTTCTTGGCCTTATGTACAACAGCTAGCAAAGAAAGTTAGATCCACCAAGAGCCCTGAAGGCCTAGTCAAAATGAAGTTGGATGAGGCTAACATTTCTCTACCTATCAGCGCAATCAAGGAGTCATTCCCCAATTTATCCGCTCAGATAATCCACACACTTGATTTGGTGAATAAAGCCGCTATCCATTCAGTAAATACTTTATTACAGTACTTGGAGTGTTTTATGTCAATATTCTAGTCAATAATATAAGAGTCCAAGCCATAATTGATAGTGGAGCGCCAATCAACATCGTTTCCACCAAATTAGTAAAATGTATGAAAATTTCACCGGATTTGGAGCACCAAAAAGAGTATGGAATGGCTGGACCAGATGTTACCATCTCATGTGGAGCCTACAATGCGCTACCACTTCAGTTTGGATCGATGATGGTGTCAGCCCCCTCTATAGTACTGGCCAATCCAAACTATGACATACTTATTGGGACAGAGTTCTTGAGGAAGTATGGGGTGAAATGCAATTTTGAAGAAAACACCCTGAAGATATTGGGGCAGACATTGCCTTTGGTTTACCAGCGTAAAGGAGAAACTATGCTGACAAAGAAGAATAACTTTGTCAATTTAATTTATAGTGATGGTATTATACCCATTCACTATAAACTAGTCAGATGGAAGCAGAAATTAATGCCAACAGAAATTATGGAGAATCGGGGAATACCCCTAAGGGCAAATGCAGTGAACACTAATCCGCTGGGGCTCAAATCATAGTTAACACTGGGTTAATGGTGGAACTTCCCGAACAACTATATGGAGAAATCATCAATCCCTGGTAAAAATCAAGGATCAAACCATGGGTTGCATCAGGGATCTTAATGCCAGGTCACAAAGAGATATGAGTATTAGTAGCCAATCTGAGAGAAAAGCCAATGAAAATTGAAAAATCAGACCATTGCATTTCTGCACTTGCTCCTGATGGCGGAACTATACACTTTTCATGAATTTAGATCATTTTCCAAAAATGGGATTGCTGGCAGGAGTTACCAAAAGTGTCAACGTATTAGTGGATTGTGAGCAACTAGCCGATCTGACTACAAATCAGCAGGAGGACATGCTCCAGTTGTTTAAAATATTGGACAATAATCACTCAGAATGATCATGACTTAGGATGCGCAAAAAACATACACCATAAAGTTAATATGGGGGAATGTCCACTAATACAAATGAGACCTATTCATAGGTCAAGAACAGTGGAAGCGGAGTTCAGCAATGAGATAAGCAAGTTGGTGGAACATGGGTTACTTGTTTATTATCAAGCCCATGGGCGAGTTTGATCCTGTTGATAAAAAGAAGGATGGATCAAATCAAGTAGTGATCAACTATTGCTGACTAAATAAGATCACTAAAAAAGACTCCTATTCGCTGCCCCAAATTGACAACGCGCTTGATCGCCTGGGGGAGTCAAAATACTTTTCAGCTATGGACCTGATTTTGGGCTATTGGCAAATCGATTTGCCATAAGAAGATGAGGAAAAATGTGCAATAATCACTGCAAAAGGACTGTACCAGCTGACCAGAATGCCCCAAGGATTATGCAATGCGCTGGTGACTTTTCAGCGAGCTTTGGATGCAATACTTAGTGACCTGAAGCTATCCTGCGTGCTAGTCTACTTAGACAATATCAACATCTTCAGTAGGACCTTCTCCGATCATTTGGAGCATCTGGAGGAAGTTTTCAAGCGGTTGGCAGCGGCAAATCTAAAAATTAAGCTGAGAAAATGCCACTTTTTCAAAAGAGAACTCAAATACTTAGGGTTTGTTATAAACTCTAACAGATTACAACTGCAACCCATGAAAATAGAAGCTATCAAGCGGATGTCAATCTTGAAAAGTGTTTGGGATATTCAAGTCTTCTTGGAAATGGTCAGATATTATTGCTGATTCATCAAAGACTTCGCTGGAATCACTGAACCTCTATTTCACCTACTCAAGGATCCAAAAAAAGGATTTGTGTGGAACAAAGAGGCTCAGAAGTCATTTGATAAGCTCCTAAAATATCTCATGAGCAGTCCAGTGTTAAAATACCCAAATTTTAGTCAGGAATTCATCATCCAAGCGAATGCCTTTTTAACGGCGATTGGAGCTGTTCTAAGTCAATTAGATGACAATGGGGATGGACATCCAGTAGCCTATGTGAGTAGAACACTATTGACAGAGGAAAAAAAAACTATACTGTGACAGAGTGAGAGTGTCTGGCGGTCATCCATGCCTGCAAACAATTCTGAGTCTACATACATGGAATGCAATTTAAAGGCATAACTGACCACTCATCCCTGCGCTGGCTTTATAACCTGAAGGAACCGGAATGCCAGTTGGCCTGATGGGCTTTAAAGCTACAAGCCTACAATTTTGAAATTATCCATCAGGCTGGAGTGGTACACCAGAATGCTGACGGATTGTATTGATTGCTGGTTGTTCATGTGATCTATCATCAGGTGGATGCACTATTCCAACAGATGATCAAAGGAGATATTGGGGATAAACCCCAAGAAATTTGGAATGCATTACAAAAAGACATGGAAAATACCAAATATAAGGATAATCAATTATACAAAATGATCGAAGGAAAATGGGTTTTATTTCCTAAACCATCAGAACAAGTGGAAATCATTTGAGCCGCTCACAAGGTCGTCAGCCATGGTGGCCTAAGGAAAACAGTGATTCATATTTGCTGTATTATTACTGGGAGTCGATCAATTATGGCGTTGCAAATTACCTAGCCTGCTTTGTGGAATGTCAGCTGCACAAACTGCACAAGAGCATCATATGATACCAGCTAGTATGCCCTGGTTTTGCATGGCACACGGTGTCCTTAGACGTTATGGGACCATTAAGCATCAGCACCTGAGGAGTGAAGTATACAATTGTCACAGTAGATCACTTAACCCGATGGGTCAAAACAAAAGCTATTGACAAAGTAGAGGCAATAAGTACAGAGAAGTTTATACTTGACCAAGTGATCTATTGGCATGGTTGCCCTCAAGTCATTCTCAGTGACAACGGAACCATCTTTACTTCACATTTGATTCCCAGGCTTAACAAAATAATGGGAATCCGTAGTGTTGTATCCGTCCCCTATTGTCCAGAAATGAATGGAATGGTGGAAAGAGTGAACGCAACTCTAGCCTCAACCTTACAAAAATTGGTCACAGGGAAAACTTCCGCGTGGGGAGCATATCTGAGTTCAGTCACTTTCACTTATAATATCAGTTACCATTTGTCAACTGAGAAAACGCCATATAAACTGTTATATGGGAAGAAAGCTACATTGTCACTGATATTGTATTTAGCAGTAGAGCCATCTTTGGGGATGAGTGCCAAACATTATCTATCCCAACTGGTCAATATCCTTGATTGAATTACAATCTCAGGAATTCAATATGACACTGAGGAAAAGAATCAAGCAAAGAAAATGGATGAACAGAATTGACTTCCATTGAAAGAATACCATGTGGGCTATAGGATAGCCTATTACAATACCCAGGGGTTCAGGAGAAAAAATAAGTTGGACGCCCTATGGATGGGACTGTTTGAAATTATCTCCAAGTTGGCAAATGATGCCTATACAATCAAGAATACTGAGGATGGTCGCATAGTCAATAGAGTCCATGAAAAATACTTAAAAGTATTGGACTTAGAAAAAAAGAAAAAAATAATAATAATAAAAACTAAAAAGAAAAAAATGCATAAAAATACAGAAAGAATACAAAAAAGTAGAAATTATTATAAACAATTTTAATTCTAACAGTAATGCATCTAGTGATATTATCACCTACCAAGCATGGAGGAAGGAATAGTAGCGGCACAAGTCCCGAGCATTGGCAGGATCAGAAAGGGCTGAAATTAGGTCCACCGGAATAGTCCCTATCAATGAGATGTTGAGACCCATCCTGGGGTTGGTACAGGTGGCAAGAGTGCCAACAACTCGTCCTGGGGTTTGTACAGGTGGACCAGTTGATCTCTTGCAACTGATGTGAAGATGGGACTGGCGTGGCATGATGTCACAGGAACCACGCTTGAGAAGAGGTGGCAACGGGTAGAAATCAAGGATATGGAGTCATTGAACTGAGAATAACATATGTGCATAGAGTGCAGACAGAGCTGCACTACGCTGAGGACATAGAAATATGACAAACCAAATATGAGCTCCAGCTGAGGTGGCTTCCATTCCTGAGGGTTCTATCTTCCGTTGGATATCTGGTCAAGAAGGGGGATGTGTCAGAATTGCAGATGACCACATAGTCCAACCCTTTCACTGAATATAAGATTCAATGATTAGGCTATAATAGTAGAGGGTCAGCAATAGTGGCCAACTGATGAGAATATTGTTGGGTGGAATCCCCAATGATATTAGAAGTCACCAACTATGAATTATTGTCAGGCATCATTCCAATGATACTTAAGGCCGCCAACAGATGATAATTTCATCAGGAATCATCCCTGATGATATTTGAGGCTGCTGATAGATGATAGTTTTGTCGTTAATCATCCCCAATTATACTTAAGACTGCAGTCAGATGATAATTTCATCAGCATCATCACCAATGAAAAGAAGCAATAATTTGATATTGGGATAATCCCTAATAGTCAAATTATATGGAATCGTTTAGAGAAGAATGGATTGGAGTCATCAAAAACTACCAAAATGTTTGAATGCTAGAGGAAGAGTGGAATCATCATCATATAAAACAATCAGTTTTGTGTACGTAATACCAATTGTTTGGTCCATCAAATGCCCGAGGATTACGCTGACTAAAAAATCAAGGAAACAGTAACTGATGAGATTTGATGCCTAACACTAAGGGTCAAAACCAGTATAGGAGCACAAATATTCTCATCGGACAGCTGAAAGTTGTGTGCCACTTCTAACTATAAAAACCCCTAGTAATTCCCTAATAAAATTAGATTCAACTTGATATTAGCTTAGTTGTTAAACATTGGTTGTTTTAGTATTACTCTTAGAGAAGAGTAAAAGGATCAGATATCCTTAAGTTGGCAATATCAAAATCTCCGCTTGGCTCTGTGAAAAGGGAAAAGGTAAAGTGTTCCCTACCAGGATATCTTCAAGAGAAAGAAGCACCAGTTTAGCGTTGGACTTTACTCTCAACGAGGCTTTTAGGAAAAATTAACCATAATAATAGCCTTCATACTATTATTGCCCCAGTCTATCAATCTCTTTCAAATAATCAACGCCAGGATCCACAAATCTGTGCAGTTGAAATCCAGGGCTAAAAGCGAGCTGAAAAGCCCAAGATTTTAACACATCCACTTCCACTTCCACTGATTCTTCAACCACCAGTGGCTCTTGATCCACAGGTGATTTTTATAAATGGTGACAATTGGGAATCACTGAAGAAGGTGTTGTTTCCAGTGATCAGGAAAAACTACCAAGAAAGAGCCATTGCTCAAATCCTCTACGGCCACATAGATATTGATTATTTGCTCACAAACATCTGTAAGGGCACATTGATATGCATGTTGCATGTATCAGTCATGACCAAAAAACTCACTATGATCTCATGAGCGGAAAGCAGTTTTAAAAGATGCAAACTGTTTATAATTGCTGATGGTCTTGGTCAGATGCTCCCAGATCTGGGATCAAGTGCTCCAGATCTGCTGCACATGCTCCACTGCTGCATGGACCTCTAGGCGAAGGCACAGCTCAGGGGAAAATAAAAAATTATACCAGAACATGACCTCATAGTTGAAAACCCTGTAGATGCATGGGGGCATAATTTTAAGCAAAGTGATCCAACAGAAAGTCATCCACCCAAGTATCATGTGCAGAAGTGGTATAACCCTGGAGATACTTTTCAAGGATCTGGTTGACCTGCTCCAGTTTACCATTTGACTAGAGGTGATATGCGGTGAAACAGCACAGCTGAATTTTAAAGGTAGTCACAAGGGCTGTCTAGAAGTGCACCATAAACTGTTTACCTCAATCATTCACAATTTCCTGTGGCAGTACAAACATTGAGAAGACATGCCGCACAAAGGGGGGTGAATTCCTCGGAGGTAATGATGGATAATTAGGTGATTTGAAAAGAAAACTTGGTAAAATGGTCTACTATGTCCATAATTGCATATACCTATTGGAGCTAGAGAACTTAACAATGAAAACATTGGATACTGAGGTTCATGGGCCCTCAGCCCGCTGCAAAAAATGAAGAAGGCCATTCTGACTGGAGCAATCAGATTTTGCCCACACGCATGTTATGCAACTAGTGATCTATGGTAGAATGTCCTTAAAGATCCCTAGCTAGTTGTATATATTCTTCGCCAAGTTAAGGCATACTTTATTGCCTGGGTGACCCACCACCAGAGGGTCATGATGAGCCAAAATCACTTCAGCGCGGAATTGAGGTTTCACTCATAGTCTTAACTGAAACTGAATTCCCCTCTGCAAACAAATAATGGGACCGCTTATGCATTGGCAGCGCCAACTGGTCCAACAACTCCAGGCCATCCATACAGGCTGTCTGACCCTTAATACCCAAGTGACCAGAGTCACGTCTGAGGCTCAATCTGCCGCTGAAATTCCAGGAGGAGAAATGGCTAGGATTTGGGTCAGCGGAATTAATGTAGTTAACTCCTGCCCATCAGCCTCCGCCTGACTCAATGCAGGGTTGTGACCCAAAAAGGTGGAAGGATAATTAAAGCCCCATTTATGCATTTGTATTTTAAGATTAAAACTATAGAGATTGTGATACATCTGGGTCAAATGATGTGCCAGCTTCTGTGGTTTCCAAAAACATATAAGGGCCTGATGATCCATCTGCACAGTCACCTCATGCCATGCCCTGGAGAAGGTACCACCAGTGAGTAAGAGATCATGACACAGCAGACAAATCTTTATCATAGATAGTTCAGGACTTTTTGTCCATAGTGAACTTGTGCAAAAAGTATGCAATCAGATGTTCAACCCATAATGCTCTTGCAGTAATACTTCCACCACAACGGCAGATGAGGCGTCACATGCTAGAATAAATGGCTTGGTGAATACACATGCTTGAAAATAGGAGGCGCCAGAAACACTTCCATAGAGGCATCAAACGCCTGCTGGTACTCCTCCATTTAGTAGAAAGGAATATTTTTCTTAGTCAGGTGGCGCAGTGGCGTGGTCAACTGTGAAAGAGCAGGAGAAAATTATCTTAAAGAAAGAAGAATGTGTCCAAAAGGCTACGCAACTGCTTCTGGGTCATGGGAGTGGGACACTCAATTATCACATTGAGCTTGCTGAGGGGGAATGGAGTACCATCCTTAAGGACCAAGTTACCAAGAAAGGTCACCTCATCCTTGAAAAACTCACACTTGGAGTGTTTTACATTAATCTCGGCATTATGCAGTGCATCCAACACCGCCTACAGGTCCTTCTAGTGTTTCTTGGGAGTGGGGGAATGCACAAGAATATCATCAATATACACCACCGCATAGAGAGCGAAAGATCACCCAGACATGAAAATCATCATCTGAAATGTGGCTGGGACGTTTTTAAAGCTGAAAGCCATTATGCGGAAGTGGAAGCTTCCTCTCCTGATACAAATTGCCATAAGCCACTCCTAGACCTCTTACACATGAATCTAATTGATGAGTTAAAGAGATTGAGCTTCATAAACACCTGGGATTGTGCAATCACCTGGATATTTGTCTGCTCTCTGGGAAGGAGGTAGGGATCGTGAATGGTTATTTTAAGATGCCCATGGTCCACACAGGGCTGCAAGGTGCGATCAGCTTTTGAGCAAACACTATGGGAGAAGTGATTGAAAAGGTTTTCTTAAACACCTACCCTTTTGCAAGCATATCATCCAACCACACCTCCAGGGCCTTGTCTTCTTTCTCTGTATAAAGGTATAGGGGACAGCTGATGTTGATTTCATTCTCTTTAAAGTGGAAGGCTAAATCATACTTGGAGTGAGCAGGAAGATGGTTGACTTTTTACAAGTCAAAAATATCCTGGAACCAGGACAATCTAGGTGGAAAATCCGCTGGCAGAAGTGTGAGGGACGCGTTGAAGCAATTGACCTCACTGCACCCACGTGAGAGAAATTACTGATCAGCGAAATCTTACCCTTGAATAACATTTTGAACAACAAAGGCTAAACTCCAGGATAATATTGACCTGTTGACACCGCCACCAACAAGTTCCCAGGATAAAAGAAAACAATCTATCTGTCACCGCAGCAAGCTGATCACAAAAGCCAAGCCCATGTACCAAAAATGGTACCAGATGCCACACCAGATACCAATTCATCAAAGCTGATGACACATTTTAAACTAGAGACCCTACATCCAAATGGAGATCCACACCTGAGCTACCTGCAAACTCATAAAAGTTCCCATGGCTCCTTTGTCAACAAGAGCCTCAACGGAGCCATTTGTGGCCCAACTGAAGATTGACTTGTAACAGAAATAAAGCCTGAAATTGTTTATTTGTCAAGGTGTGAGACACTTGGGAGAGAAGGGATGGCCACCAAAACCATCCCAGTCCATCTGTGGGAAAAAGAGGCCATGTCCACTACCATCTGAACAAAATTAGCCTCCATCCCTTTCACCAGGAACAATCGGGGCACCAGCTTATTCACGTACACCTGCTCCCCTGTAAAAGCAGCATTGAACGTGATATTACAAGCGTTTTTACCAAAATAGCATGATGTGGGTGTAAATCAGCAATCTAAGGAACAAATAGCATGCCCACACTTGCACCCCATTCCTGATCGCCCCCTCAAGGAAAAGGGGCAACCCTGTTTCCTCCTCCAGTTGACCCGGGGAATGTCCCTACTGGTGTTAAAGCCAAACAAGATATTCAAACCCCATCTTAAAAGCTGCTTTTACTGAACTTGCCAGCCTTGTGGAATATTTCCTTAGTTGACAGGTGAACTCTCCATTGTATAGCTGATTAATTTAGCACCCCACCCATAGGCCAGGATGGTGAAGGATGAAAGTGTGGGCTCCTTGTTATGCCATGGAGCATGATGATAATTATAATAAGGCTGGCCGGGACCTTAGAAGAGTGTACACCCAAACCCTCATCCAGAATCCCCTAGGTACAGCTATTATACCATTGGATAAAAATGTGAATGGCAACTGCAATGATTATCCTGGGATCTCCAGATTTGGAAATCATCGTCACTAGATACATGATGAACTCTGAGGCTTACAGCTAACTTTGTATTTTTTTTATTTTTTATTGAAACCTTAAATGATGGAAAAAATGGATCAACAGCCATTCCTTTCAGGGGCCGCTGCCTTAATTCTCACAAAATAATGAACTATTGCTAAGTGCACTGCCATCAAGTATATCTCACAATTAAGTTTTGGTGGATCATCATTTCAAAATGTTTCCTAATACAACTCAGTTCTGACTTGATTGTCTAGATTGGTATTGAATTTGATAGCAGGGTATTTTTTTAGTACTAGATGGTCCCAACCTTGGTAGCAGGGTATTCATTCCACTGTGACTGCACTTAGCAATGATGACAACGCCTCTGATGGAAAGCCGGTTGCACCCATAGCTAGGTAATATATGGCTGGCTCCAATTGGTAAAAAGTATTGACTATGCTTGTACCTGTCAGTGATAGGCTCATTTGAAAAATTGCAGGGAAAACCTGGAGGATGGAATTTTTTGAGCTAAAACTAACTTGTGGCCCTTATTTTCTGTGGAATATGACTCAATCTTCATGGCAGAACTTTAACCTGTGAATACTCCCTCCTGTGGACATGTGCTAACTACCTTAACTGTCAAAGACTTCTACCCTCTGCCACCTCCTGGCACTACTTACTTTTACCCATCAACTCTTTAGTGGTAAGCTTGTTGTAAAAATTTATAGGATCTTGATTATTTTTGTCCAATAACCCCTATAAACTTATTAATTGCACAGGTTTGGGTTTTATGAAATTCTTCCACGTTGTATAATAGTTGATATAATTGGTTGATAATAGTATGATGACAATTATCTGTAGTTTAAATGGAAGTATTCTATCTCAGCACAACGCTCGTCCAGTATTTTCTCTTGAAATGCTTATGATGCCTTGAATTAGGGATTCATTCCCTCATGCCATCTAACTCAATCTTCTCTTAGATTCCCGTTTACAGTTTCTCTGGTTTGACACACAATTGGCAGCAATCCCCAATTTGATTTCTTTTTCTCTGGATCCCCACTCAGATCCTTACTCTTTTCTTTAAAGAGTCTCCCAATTATTGCACACAGTAATATTATCCCTGAGTAAGAATAGAACAAATGGATGCTGATAAAGTTTACTAAACTGAGATATCTACTATATACTCTGTTTAAATCTGTTAATGTTTTTTATTAAGATTGAATTCTAGAGAATTTATAGTGGGGGATTTGGTGCCCAACCCTCGGTTGAGACCTCCTCAATGAAACGGCAGCCATTTCTATTGAATCAACCATCCTCTTCTCAGCAGCAATGGTCTTCCCCATCCTGACTGGAATTCGTCATTGGACATCCTTGAGACATAAAATGAAAAGAGTCAGAAAACGTGTCCCTAACTTTTTTATCTCAATCTGAGGGAACCAACCATATATGCAAGCGACTTTCTTAGGTAATGGGATTTGTTACCCAATAAGGCAGGTCACAAACAACTAATCAATTTGCTAGTTTCAGGCAGCTTCACTTGCCTCACAACTTACTCCTTAAATTCCTGATCAGTTGGTGATGAAACTTGACCAATCCCAATAGGTAAAACTGATAGTTAATCAACTATCAGATGCCACTATTTCGTCGGCAACTCTTCCCAATGAGATCCTAAGCATTTGTCTGGACCAATCCCCTATGTATCCAACAGGCAAATAACCTAAAATCCCCCAAACATAGTTACCCTGAAATCAGTGTCAAATATGATTTTTAATTCACCTCTCATTAGGGAATTATTCCCTAAGCAATTCCTGGTAATCTAGCCAGCTGGGAATCTGGGCAAAAATCCCAACACATGGTTAGAAGAGGTTCAATATGTAAGGGATATACTGTTACCCACCTCTTATTTACCACATGGGCTAAATTGCCCAGGGTGACAGGAGGGATGTCCACCAGCTTTTTACTTTTTTGATTGAAATAGGTATTTCTCCTAGTCTAGTCACAGGGGTTGTTCCCCAAGGCTTACATCACCCTTCCTTTTTCAGGATGGAAAAGAATCTCCACGAGGAGCTTGGGCCATCATAACATTTTTGTGCACCTTGAGGAGCTTAATCACCAAGATGGAGGCAACTTTCTATGGAAGACAAGGATCATTCAGACGTGCCATGTGGAAGACTTCCACCATCTT
Source organism: Massospora cicadina (assembly GCA_022478985.1). NCBI lineage: Eukaryota > Fungi > Entomophthoromycota > Entomophthoromycetes > Entomophthorales > Entomophthoraceae > Massospora > Massospora cicadina. Next base: position 38,948 of record JAKSZP010018911.1, on the reverse strand, counting down.
GGATAATTCACACTTATGAGATATAATCCAGCTATTATCATATTAGGGAATGCTTTTCCATGCTACCAGGTACTGCACTGAGAAACACAAGTGACGAGACAACAAAATAGCATCCACCTTCACTTTTACTGAGTCTTCAATAAACACTGGCTCTTGATCCACAGGTGATTTTTATAAATGGTGGCAATTGGTAATCACTGAAGAAGGTGTTGTTTCTAGTGATCAGGAAGAACTACCCAGAAAGAACCATTGCCCAAATCCTCTATGGCCTCATAGAGACTGACTGTTTGCTCACAAACTTCTGTAAGGGCACCTTGATATGCATGTAGCATGTATCAGGCATGACCAAAAACTCACCATGATCTCATGAGCGGAAAGCAGTTTTAAAAGATGCAAACTGCTTATAATCGCTGATGGCCTAGGTCAGATTCTCATAGACCAAGGATCGAGTGCTCTGGATCTGCTGAACATGATACACTGCTGCAGGAACCTTTAGGAGAAAGCACAGCTTAGGATAAAATAAGGGATTTTACCTTAACTTGGCTTCATAAGGTGAAAACCCTGTGGATGCATGGAAGGCATAATTGTATGCAAATTTGGACCAACGGAAAGTCATGTACCCAAGTATCATGTGCAGCAGTGGTATAACACTGGAGATACTGTTTAAGAATCTGGTTGACCCGCTCCAGTTGGCCGTCTGACTAGAGGTGATATGCGGCGGAACAGCACAGCTGAATTACTAAGATAGTCAGAAGGGCTTTCTAGAAGTGCACCATAAACTTTGACCCCCAATCACTCACAATTTCCTGTGGCAGCCTAAATATTGAGAAGACATGTTACATAAAGAGGCGGGTTCTCTCAGAAGTAATGGTGGACAAAAATGGAATATACAATTAAAAATTGGTAAAATAGTCTACACTGACCAAAATTGCATTATAACTTTTTAAACTAGGGATCTCAACAATGAAAGCAATGGATACTGTCAGGATTTCACCAAATTCTCTTGTTTTCAGAGATCTTACTCCATCGATTCCCCCAGATTCATCAGAAGGAGAGCTTAATTTATCTCAATCTATCAACGTTAATAGGAATGAGCAGCCTCATCCCAATCAATTGATTGAAGATTTGATTGCACGATGATAATTAGCACTGATAGAATATGAACCAAATAAAAACCTATAAATATCCCATCCTTTTATTAATAAAGAAGGAGGTTGATATTTAACCTATTTTTACTTTAATTTATCGCTTTTTAGAGAGTCCACTTAAAGTAACTTTGAGAGAAAACCTGCCCCATAGGAAGTGTAATTCAACCTTCCAGAGTGGTGCTCACTACAGGGTCTACTCTGAGTTATGCACTGTAAACATCTGTCACTACTATGGATTCTCAGTTTTCGCCTGAAAAAGCTCAAAACCAGGAGCAAGGCAGTTTTTATGATGGGTCCGTTAAACTAGAAATGAAATCCCAAGAGTACCGTCCACTTTGGAATTCTGAGCCAATTTGGAGTTTTATAATCCCAATATAAGCTTTACAGCAAATTTTCAAATCCCTCCTGAGGTTTTATGAAATATTACTAATCAAATGCTGAAGGGAGCCTTAATTCCTGGAATCTGTTACACCCAACCTTATTCTAAGGCTGTACCCTCTACCTTAATAGAAGTGTTGAAAACCTCCCAAATTCCAGGAATTAGCACTGAGCAATACTTACATCAGCTAGTACACCCTACCCTATATCATCTATTACCAGTTGTGGAAATGCATCATTAAGGGATTCTCAATTTACTAGAAGGACTTAAGTCCTTGATTAATTGTGTTACCAAGTTTTTCAAATCAGCCTCTTAATTTAGCAGAGATAATCAAGATGCCATCATAAATAATTGGACCTGTTCAAATGAAGTACATCAACAGCTTATTCTGCTTGACCATGGGATGTCCAGCTTCATTGAATTACAGTTCCTACAATGAGTCTGGGAAATTCAACAAGAATGGAAAGTGTGAATTTCTCAACTTTCTGAGCAGAGTCAAGCAATGGAAGCTGAACTCAGAAATCATTTTTCTCAATTGGAGCAATTGTACTCAGGAATCCAATCCCAAGACATTGAAGTTGAGAAAACTTCTAGCGCTATGGGTCATCCTGGGGTTGAAAAACCCCGTGGTCCACCTGGGGGCGTAGGTCCAAGAGGACCCCCTGGTGTTGAAGGGCCCCGCGGACTGCCAGGTGCAGATGGACCTCAGGGGTCCCCGGGCGCTGATGGGTATTCAGGATCCCTTCAACAAGTTGACTCCTTATTGAGTATGATGGACCGCTTATGTGACCAATTTTACAAAGCGGCCAAGGAATGTAACTTAACTTATGAGGGGGCAACGATTGATCCCCTCCTGTCGCTTCAGTCTCTCTCTAATGAATTGAGTAATTTAGGTAAATGGGCAAAGGGCATTGACGATCTGTTTCAGGCCTATGAATCAAAAGGTGAGATGCTCCAAGCCAAAATTGAAACCTTGGAACTTAAGTACAATGCTTAGCAGGAGCAAATTTATGACCTATCTTGTTGGTTGGATGAAAAGTGGGGCATGTTGAATTAAATTGATGGATTGACGAAATTCAGACTGAGACTGTTGGCCACTATCCTCCATTTTCTTTGCAAGTTTCTGATTCCAACTCTTATGTTTATACACAATCTGAACATCCTGGAGTACATGTTTTATTGACTAATGCTTCAAAGAGTTTCAAGCCAGTATTTAGAGACAAGTACTCTCCTGGGGAAGGCATCATTATCTCGTTCCTCTATCTATATAAAAAGCTCTGAGTGAGGCCTCTGATCAACAGAAAATGAATTATTTTCCTAATTGTCTCAATTGATTGGCCCAGGATATTATGGTACCCCACTTAAAGACTTGAACTATTTGGTCTCAGGTCGAAGAGGCGTTAATCAAAGAATTTGGAATTGAGCAAACCTTATCCTCTCAAAAACATGCTTTTATGGGGATACAACCCCTCCAAAATGAATCAATCAAAGATTTTGCTCATCAGTTCTATCAGGAAGCTCAAACTTTAGTGGCCTGTGGTCAGTTAAATTTGGATGATTATTACTGCATTTATGTCTGCTTTTACTTCCAGAACTCAGTTGTAAGTATACCTTCTTAGCGTAAAGAAAAATTTCAAAAGTGTATTAGACATCAAGGAGGCCTTGTTAGAATTGCCTCCTCAAGTCTTTGAGAAACCTCGAGTTTATGATTCTCTAAGACCTAGTTGGCCTAGTCTTTATGCTGTGCCTGATAATACTAGAGCGATTCAGTGTAACTAGTGTCACCAATATTTCCGTACAGAGGATCGTTGTTTTAATAAAGAAGCGGATGAGAAGAAGAAAAGGGATAAAACCAATATGATTCTTCATCTTGATAATGATATGAGTGTGCAACAAGAACATCAAAGCCTTGTCAAGTAAAATAAAGATAAACATTCTTCTTATTCCTTGCCGTCATTGTTGGCATTATCTTCTCAGTTTGGAAGCACCATTACCCATATTGACTTCTGAGTGAATCAAGTCAAGGCCAAAGCTATCATTGATAAAGTATCTCTGGTGAATGTTGTCTCGTCAAAATTTATCAAGCAGATCAAGTTAATGCCCAATATTTCCCATTTTGAAGAATATGGAACTGCAGGACCTCAGAGTACTCAGTTAATTGGAGCTTTTTCGTCTCTCCCACTAAAAATTGGAAAGCTAACTTTTACCATCCTGGCCATTGTTCTTAATAACTTGAGTTATGACCTACTATTGGAGACTCAATGCCTGCGGGATTTTGATGAAATTAATAATTACTCTGACTCATCGCTATCTCTCTTGGGGTATAGAGTTCCCTTACTTTTGTCCAAAAAGCTCATGTACCACGTCAGTTATGTTTGTTGGAGGGGTCTAAAGGTCATATTCTATACAATACCATGTTGGCGACCCTTGGGTAAAATTACCCCCTACCTTGGTGGATATTGAAGAGGGGATGCCTAGTTTCACCCCCAAAAATCTAATTATTCCACCAAAATTGCAGGTAATTGTTAATAATTTTTACATCTTTGATTCCAAAAGGACATTTATTACAAGTCCAGGGAATTTTCAACCCTTCAGTTAAAGAAATCTTGCCATGTCCTGGAATATTGGAATACGCTTATTCAGGATCATTATCTGTTCTATTGGCGAACCTTACCATTGAACCCAAGATGATGGATCAAAAACGCCCCATTGCTTATGTCAAGTTATTACCTGTATCTTGGATTTATGATGTTAAACCTTTTGGAAGCCTACAAGACTTTGGGTTGGAAAGTAATCAGATAAATCCTTACTGTGGGGCCTGCTATTGGAAAACACCTCACTAGTGATCAAGAGAAACAAGTGCTTCAGTTGTTAGAAGAATACTCTGACATCTTTGCTAAGCATACTTACAACTTTGGTAAAATGAAAGGAGATATTCGTTCAGTTGAAACTGGCAATCACCTTCCTAATTTTTCCAAGCCCTATTGTAATTCTAAAGTGTAAGAAACCCAAGTTACCAAAGAATTGCATCAATTATTGGAGGCTGGATTGTTGAAATCCTCCAATAGTCCTTGGGCATCTCCGTTGCTATTAGTTAAGAAAAAAGATGGTTCTCATCGAGTAGTTATGGATTATAAATTACTGAATGCTATTACTCAATGAGATAATTAGCCTTTACCTAGGATCAAAGATTCTCTTAGGTTGTTTGCTGGATCAACTTATTTTTCAGCCATGGATTTAGCCAGTGGATACTGGCAAATCGAATTATCCCCAGCTGACTGTGCTAAGTGTGCTCTAATATCCAGTGAAGGTTTATTTGAACCAACTCAGATGCCTCAAGGATTGAGCAACGCCCCAGCAACTTTCCAACGGGCCATGGATGGTATGTTATGGGACCTAAAGCTTACTTGTGTTCTGGTATATCTTGATGATATTACCATATTTTCCAAAACTTTTACCAAACATTTGGGCCATCTAAAAGAAGTTTTTAAAGCGAATTCAAAGCTCCTCCTTAAGCTCAAACCCTCTAAATGTTCATTCTTCTTAAATGAAATGGATTTTTAGGACATCAAGTATCAGCCAAAGGCATTTGACCCATCGCAGATAAAGTTCAAGCTATCCATCAAATGCCTCCTCCTACCTCTCTGCGGGATACACAAGTCTTTCTTAATATGATCAGGTCTTATTGGCAATTTATACTCAAATTTTCTGATATGGCTGAACCATTATTCTATCTATTACAAAAAGGAGTGTCCTTTGAGTGAGGTTCAGCTCATGAACAGTCATTCAATTCCTTGTGTGCTGTCTTGACTAAGGCCCTGTTTTAATTCATCCTTGCTTCAATAAGCCTTTTTTTATTACATACAGATGCAATCAATGTCGTTATTGGGGCTATTTTATCTCAGTGTGATGAAGAGCATAAGGATCATCCCATTGCATATTATAGAAAAACTTTGTCCAAAGCCAAATGAAATTACAGTGCCATTGAGCGAGAGTGTTTGGCCATAATTCTAGCTATCAAACACTTCCATCCCTTCTTATATGGTAACCATTTTACTGGTATTACCGACCATTCTTCTTTTAGATGGTTGCAGAATATGAAGGATCCTGATGGGAGACTGGCTCGTTGGGCCTTAAGATTGCAATTTTCCGATTTTTCCATTGTTCATTGTTTAGGTGCTCAACATCATAATGCTGATGGTTTGTATCAACTGCCTATTATGACTTTAAAAGTGGAAAAGGAAGAATGCTTATATAACCTTATTAGATGACCTGAGTTGTGGGATCAAGAGTCTGAAGAATATTAAGCCTATATAAAATCTATAACTAAAGATACTATGATTTGGGAGGGAGCGTTATGTAAGAAGGTTAAAACCAAATGTTTACCCTTTTTACACCCAAACTCAAGATTTCAGGCTGACATGGAAGGGCATGAGCAAGTAGGCCATAGTGGGTTGAAGAAAATTCAAGGATGGTTGAAAACCCAATATTATTGGGATAACATGACCAAATTTATCTGAGAGACCCTTGACTCATGTCTTATTTGTAGAAAGTCATGGAAGTCCCAACCCAACTTATCAGCATCAAGTTATTTCCCCAACTAAAGCATTTGAAGTGGTAAGAATTGATGTGGTAGGTCCTTTTCCTTGGGGATTACATGGCCACCAGTATATTATTATGGCTGTTGACCATTTAACTAAATGGGTTGAGGCCATTTATATAGCCACCCCTTGGCTAAGACTACGGCGTTATTCCTTTACCAACACATAATCTCTCAACATGGATGTCCCAAGGTCCTTATGTCAGATAATGGGACTAAGTTTACCTTACAACTTGTACATAAACTATCTAAATTATATAACACTGCCCAACAATTTGTTGTACCATACAATCCCTCTATGAATGGGGCCATTGAACGAGTCAATGGAACTCTAGTTTCAATCTTAAGAAAGATGTCTTCTACTGATCCATCTCAGTGGAATTTCTATTTACCTAGCGCCTTATTTGCATATTGGATAGGCTATAATTAAATTATCAAGATGTCACCTTTCAAGTGCCTATTTGGGCGAGATCCCTCAGTCCCTTCTAGTGTCCAAGCCATATTTGAAGAAAGCATACCAGAAAACTCAGATCTAAATTTGAGAAATCTAGAGGATGAGATTATTTGTCTTCAAACTCAAGCTTTGAAATCGATTTAAGTAACCACTCAAAGAAAGACTCAAAGAGCCAATCAACATAAACCCACCTTACCTGAATACCAAATTGGAGATTATGTCATGTATTATCATTATCAGCCTGGTGTAAGAACTGAAAAGCTAGGAACCAACTGGTCTGATCCTTATCAAGTTATATTTTGAAAAGGATTAGAGTATTTGATTGTTCATGTTGATACTGGCATAGTGATCAATTGTATTCACCATAGGTCTTTAAAAATTTAACCTACACCATGATTGAATCTTGAGGGGGAAGTGTCAAGATTTCACCAAATTCTCTTGTCTTCAGAGATTCTACTCTATTGATTTCCCCAGCCTCATAGGAAGGAGAGCTTAATTTATCTCATTCTATCAACATTAATAAGAATGATAAGACTCATCATGATCAATTGATTGAAGATTCAATTGCATGACAATTAATTATCACTGATAAATTATGAACCAAATCAAAACCTATAAATATCTCATCCTTTCATTAATAAAGAAGTAGGTCGATATATAACCTGTTTTTACTAAAATTTATCTCTCTTTTAGAGAATCCACTTAAAGTAACTTTGAGAGAAAACCTACCCCATAGGAAGTGTAATTTAAAACTTTCAGAGATACTATAGTCTATGTGCCCTTAGCCCGCTGCAATAAATGGAGAAGTCCATTTTTACTGGAGCAATCAAAATTTTTCAAACACATGTTTTGCAAATCAGTGATCTATGCTAGAATGTCCTTAGAGATCCCTGGCCAGTTGTACATCCACTTCGCCAAGTCAGGACATTTTTTATTGCCTGGATACCCACAACCGAAAGGTCATTATAAGCCAAAATCACTTCAGCGCAGAGTTGAGTCTGCAATTATAGTCTTAACTGAAACTGAATCCCCCTCTGCAAACAATCAATGGGACCGCTTATGCATTGGCAGCGCCAACTGGTCCAACAACTCCAGGCAATCCATACAGGCTATTTGACCCACCAATACCCAAGTGATCAGAGGCACGTCTGAGGCTCAATCTGCCGCTGAAATTGTGGGAGGAGAAATGGCTAGTATTTGATTAGCAAATCACTGTATTAACTCCTGCTAATCTTCCTCCGCCTGACTCAATGCAAGGTTGTGACTTATGAAAGTTGTAAAAGATATTTATAACCCTTTTATGCATTTGTATTTAATATTAATTTACAGAGTTTGTGATACATCTGAGTCAAATGATGTGCCAGCTTCTGAGGTTTCCAAAAAATATAAGGGCCTGATGATACATCCGCACATTCACCTCATGCTGTGCACCCTGAAGAAGGTACCACCAGTGGGTAAGAGACCATGACATAGCAGCCAAACCTTTATCATAGATGTCCCAGGACTGCTTGTCTAAAGAGAACTTGTGCAAAAAGTAGGCAATCAGATGTTCAACCCATGATGCTCTTGCAGTAATACTGCCACCACAACAGCAGATGAGGCGTCACATGCTAGAATAAATGACTTGGTGAATACACATGCTTGATAATAGGAGGCTCCAGAAACACCTCCATGAAGTTTTCAAACGCCTGCTGGTTTCCTCCTTTCAACAGAAAAAAACATTTTTCCAAGTAAGGGGTGCAGTGGCGTGTCCAACTGTGAGAGGGAAAGAGAAATTTTTCATAAGGATAATTGTTTCCAAGAAGCTCCACAACTTCTTCTGGGTCATGGTAGTGAACCACTCAAGTTTCTCCTTGAGCTTGATGGGGGGAATGGAGTTCCCATTTTCCAGGACAAAATTACCAAGGAAGGTCAACTCATCCTTTTAACTCACACTTGGAGTGTTTTACATCAAGCTTGGCCTTATGCAGTGCATCAAACACCGCCTACAGATCCTTCAAGTGCTGCTTGAAAGTGGGGGAATGCACAAGGATATCATCAATATATGCCACCTCACAGGAGAGCGAAAGGTCACCCAGCACAACATCAATCATCTGCTTGAATGTGGCTGTGGCATTTTTTCAAGCTGAAAGGCATCATGCAGAAGTGGAAGATTCCACTCCTGGTATAAATTGCCATAAGCTTCCTGGACCTCTGACAACTGAAACTGGTTAAATGAGTTAAAGAGTTTAAGCTTAAAAAACACCATGGATTATGCAACCTCCTGACTAATTGTCTGCTTAAGGTGAAGGAGGTAGTGGTCATTAATAGTTATTGTTATAAAATTGGATGATATTGTTAGGATCCGCCATATTGTTTGTACAGTTCAAACCCACTGAGCAACAGACAGATGATGTGGGGATCGTCAGTCCTCTAGACACATTTGAAAATATACTAAAATTAGGAGCAATTGCCCCAATGACTCTTTTATTTATTTTCTAATAATAAAGTGATCTTTTGCTGTTCCGCTCTCTTTATTATTAACCTTCTTCTCTCAATCGCCTATCTTGCTTATATACAACAGCTTCAGATGATACCGCTCTAATAGCTTGGGCTATTCTATTCCACCAATTCTCCTCAATTTTGGCTTGTTATTCTCTAACTCTCTATCGCCCTAATTGTAGGCGATTTACTTTGTATTCATCAAATGTCGACATAGCCTTATCACCTTATCACCTTCTATAGAGGCGATCCAATAATAAACTGTTATATCTCAATATTGCCTCATCTTGAGGCACTCAAATAATCGTAACTGATACAATATTCAGTAAATTCTTCCCAATACGCCCTAGCTGACCCATGATTATCATCCAGTCATATTGGAATCATGACATTGCCCTCTCTTTGACTGGATGATAAGGCTCCTATTGTTTATATGGCCAAAGGAGCTTTGCATGCACTTGGTTAATAATCCAACCACTTGCGAGGTCCTTGATAATTTACACATCAACCCCAGTTTTCTCTATAAATTCAAATGGACCAATCCAAATACTGGCCAACTTGTGTTTCCACCCAAACCCATGTTGGTCATGGAAGAGAACAATATCGCCTTCATTGAACTGCACCAACCCACTATGACATACCTGAGCGGCGGCCTGATTCCTGATCTTCTTGGCTAAGCTGAAGGAATATGCTTCAGTTTTCAATTTGTTCAGAGTGTTCATGAGGTTAATCAGATAGCGGTGAGGTTCCAGTCCACCAGTGTCTTCTACACATGAATAAAGTAACGCCAGAAGAGCCAGGTGTTGGCCATATAGTATTTGGAAGAAACTCTTCCCCATGGCAGAATGGTAACTAATGTTATAGGCGAACATGGCAGTGGAAAGGAGAGAGCTCTAATTGAAAGGTCGATCTGTTACTAATTTTCATAGTATGTTCACCAGAGTCCCATTCACCCGTTCAACCATTCCATTGGATTTGGGGTGGTATGGGGTTGTCAGAACCCCGTGGATTCCCATAATCTCTTTCATTTTGGGGAGGATGTGTGAGGTGAAGTTGGTTCTGTTATCAGTGAGAATAAACTGATGGCAGCCGTGTCACTGAATAATGCATTCCATCACAAACTTGGCCACTGTAACTGGCCCCAAATCTTATATCACCCTTACTTTGACCCACCGGGTCAGGTAGTCAATAGCCACAAGAATGTACTTACACTGGTTGGCTCCTGTTGGCAAGGGACCAACAACATCAAGGGAAACCGTGTGCCAAGCAAAATGTGGTTTCACTACCCTGTATGAAGTATTATGGTGGAATGGCTTCTCCACTTAGCACTGATGGCAACAGGAAATAGTTTCAGGCACATCAAAGCTCATGCTTTCCCAATATTACCTAGGGCACAAAATCTCCATTGTCTTACACACCCCACCATGTCTGACTGCCTTGTGGGTGCTCATAATGATTCCCAGCCATGGTGAGGGCTGCAGAAAATTCATTATAGAATCGCCAATCCGCTTGTACAGTTCCCCATTCCATTGGAAGGTATATTTTTTGCATCTTGTTAAATGCTTTGATCACTTGGGGTGGTTCGTCATCATACTTCCTGCAGATTATTTTATTGAACATTATATCGCTTACATCTGCTGTAACTGCAATTGTTGGCAATCTCAATAAACAATTGGCATTCTGGTGTTTTGCTCCAGGTCAATGAAGAATCTCAAAATCATAATCCCGCAACTCAAGAGACCATCAAGCTAAACGGCCTTCAGGTTTTTTGAGGTTCTGCAACCAGCGTAATGACGCGTGATCTGTTACAATTTTAAACTTTACACCATGCAGATAGACTCTGAATTGCATATACGCTTAGATCACTGCTAAGCACTCCCACAAAGTCACAGTATAATTACGCTTATGACATTTCAGACTTCAACTACAGAATGCAACAGGATGTTCCTCTCCCTCATTGTCTTTCTGAGAAAGTACTGCCCCAACAGCAGAGAGGGATGCATCCATCTGAACAATAAACTCCCAATAAAAATATGGATATCACAACACCAGTGCGCTGATCAACGCCATACAGAGTGTTTTGAAAGCGGATTTATGACATTCCGTCCACAAAAACACAGCATCTTTTTTTAAAAACTTGAATAGCGGCCCCACAATACAGTTAAAATTAGGGATAAAGCACCGTTAGTAACCAACCATTCCTAAAAATACCTGTATGTTGCACTTACTATGAGGAGTAGTCATTTTGCTGATAGCCTCCACCTTAGCTTGTTGTGGTTTCAGCCCTTTTGAGTCTACCACAAACCTCAGGCATTCCAGCTGATCTTTGAAGAAGTTACATTTTTGAGGTTTAATTTTAATTTTCGTCTTAGCCAGTTGGTGGAATACTGCTTCAAGGTGGTTGAGATGCTCTGAAAAGGTTCGAGAGAAAATGTTAATATTGTCTTGAGGTATACTAGGACGCATGACAGTTTCAGGTCACCAAGAATTTTGTCCATGGCTCGCTGAAACGTAGCTGGGGCATTGCACAGCCCTTGAGGCATCCGTATCAGTTGAAAAAGGCCTTTAGAGATGATTACAGCACATTTTTCCTGCTCCACCAAGGGTAACTCAATTTGCCAGTAACCTGATATCAAGTCTATAACAGAAAAATAATGGGCTCCCCTAATTGATCCAGAGCATCATCAATTCTTGGCAGAGGATACAAATCTTTTTTGTAATATTATTGAGCTTCCAGTAGTCTATTACTACATGGTTGGTGCCATCCTTCTTTTTTACAATTAGAACAAGCAAAGGCCATGGGCTTTTGGACAGTTCAAGCACCCCTTGCTCCAGCAACTTGTCAATTTCATTAGTGACAACATCTTCCACTTCCCTCAATTGGTCAATCATCTGAGACCTTATAGGGGGATGATCTCCTGTGTCTACTCGATGGACCACCCCAAGCACACCCTAATTCATGATTGTTGACAGCAAAAATCCCCTTGTACTTCTGGAATAAAGCTATTGCTTGGTCTTTTTGCTCTTCCAATAGTCCTACTAGATTACTCCGCAGTACCACTGTTAATACACCTGCCAGTGCCTCGACTGGTAGACCAAATTCATCCAACAACCTGAAATCATGTTCCTGATGGACCTCTTCTATTAGAATCAAATGTAAATACGCTACTATTTGGTGTCAGCGGATTTGCATTGGTTTGCTCTGGAGGCTTGCTAACAAAACCTTAATTTCTCTATGGCCTGGAAGTATAATCCCTGGAGCCACATGTAGCTCAAACCACATTTGATGATAGAGCCCAATGAGGTCCCCATATAACCCACTCAGCACTTCCACTTCTAGCTCAGTGTTCACTAAGACTTGATGGCCAGAAGAGATAGATTTGGGCCCTGGCGCTTGAAGAGGTATCCCTTGATATTTATATATCTGCTGGGGAAGTGGCTGAGTCATGCACTTTAGTCAGTGATAGCAGGCTGGCATCACCCCATTACTATATGCAAGGTTGATATGGCTCATATGCACCAGATTCTTTGGTACTCTGCTAGAGGTGAAGTAAATTGGGATCCACTGTCCCAGAATGGCGAGGGTCTCCTCCGTCATAATAATGACAGCCCCAAAATGGTGTAGAAAAGCAGTTCCGATTAACAAGTCATAGTTTTTGTTTGGTAGCACAATCGCCAGAGCTACAATGACAATAGACCCAAAGCGCAGAGGTAGCGCACTGTAAGCCCCCTCAGAGATGGTGCTTTCTTCTCCAGCAGTTCCATACATCATTTGATGGTCCACATCAGATTTTAACGTCAACTTTGTTATCAACTTAATGGAAACTATGTTGAGTGGAGCACCAGTATCTATTATAGCGTGAACTCTATTTTTTGCTACAAAAATATCCCAGTACGTACACTCAGAATAAGAAGAATATTGACTGTTTGATATGTGGACATTTATGGGATCCCTTTTTATAAGAAAACTCATTATCCCCTCACCAACTTGGGGATATTCTTTTACAATGGCGTCTACTGGAAGGGTGAAGTTTACTCCTTTCAGAGTTGGTGCATCTGCAACAGAATCAAGCTTGTCTGAGGAAGCTTGACCAAGCATTTGGCAGGCATACAGCTTCAGTTGTTCTAGGGATTATTCATCTGCTGCTGCCTTGGCTTGAGCTTGTGACACTACGTTCACTCCTTAAACTGGCTGTTGATATAAAATTCTGTCATCGTACTGAGGGACTTCTTCATGATATACGCTATTGATTCAAGGACATTTTGGGCTGGAATCGCGGAGGTAGAGGGTCCCATCTCTACTCCACTCCATCTTTTCCCTGATAGTATTGATCTTAGTGTACATAGTTCACCTGTTGGTTATGGCAGAATTTTGCCAAATAACCAGAGCAGCCGCATTAATAGCAGTTAACCCCATAAGAGCCACATCCTTGATTGTCATAAGAGGGTCCTGATTGGAAAATTTGGGGTCATTTGGCATAACCAGGCCCAGGTCAATAAGAGGATTGTTGACGTTCAGCGTAGCTAGGTCCTGGTTGGTAGCTGGGTTGCTGATGGTTTTTGTGACTAGCCCATTGACGCTGATGGAACTGTTGAGTATAATAAGGCCAAGGATGAGGCACAGAGTTATTGTAAGGTTGAGGATTGATAAACGGAGCCAGAGTCAGACAAGGGTATTCTCTTGAATAAGAAGGTGCAGTAGAGGTGGTAGTCTTCCATTCCATATCTGGCAGCGGGAAGTTAGAGGATATATGACGCAAAAACTGTACAATCTTGAGCAGAGGTACATTGTCATCCAGAAGCAGCAAAATGACATTGTGAATCTCTTGGTATGGCTTCACTGCAGAGTCATGGCAATGCACACATCAGCTTCCACTAATTATCCTGCCCCAATCAGCACGTGAGCTTTCATTGTAATCAATCAGAAAACTCCAGGAGAGTCTCGTTTTGGTGGAATCCAATCATTAAGAATTCTACTTCTTTCTGTGATATCTTTGAGGTACCCCCAAACAGGTAAAGCACAGTGTCCTTCACATCCTTATAGGTGACAGAGCTATTAGGAGGTAACAGGTGACTTGATTGGTACTCCCAACATCCAAGGTTGATATCAACAATTTAGCCTTCCATCTATCAGATGCACCTTCCACTGCAAATTCAAATCATATGAAGAAACCATGGATGTTCCCATTTTGATCAAATGGAGCAAGTTTCTTGATATTAACCTCATCATCCCGTTCATGGTTTTTTGGCCCATACTGAGGAATGGGTCAAGATCTGAAAGCAGTTTACTGATGAGGAGCTGTACCAGAGGAAGTTGGGATGTCCGCCGCTTCAGAGGTAGCATGACCTTCTGCCATGGGCGGCACTGCCATTACTTGAGGGAATTGGCGCTCCAACTCATATTCATATCCAGTACTACCATCCTAGGTGTAGTAGCTCTGACCAGCGTCATATTCTTCCTTGTATGATGCCTCTTCTTGATGGTCATCCTCATCCCAGTGAGAAGACCAAGAGGCACTGATCAATTTTTCTTGGCACACTGTAATTGTTCAGTAGTATCATACAGTCAGTTGGCGAGTTCCTTGTTTTGTTGTCCCAGAATTCACATTTGGCTAAACGTGCTATCAAGCTGGTGAATGACAGCATTCTGTTCTTGAAGGAGTTTATCCTGTTTTTTTGAGCACCACGTCTAAGATAAGTTTGAGTTCATTATATTCAGCTGGTGCAGTGTTTCATGAAGATTCCCCAGCAACACAGGCTGTGCAAGACATTTCTGGTGACTGGAGTTTTGTAGTACTTGGTGGTTAATCAATGGGGCCCCTGTAGTGAGCACCACTGTTATAAAATTGGATGGAGCTGTTAGGATCCACCATATTGTTTATACAGGTTGAACCCACTGAGCAACAGACAGATGATGTGGGGATCGTCAGTCCTCTGGACACAATTGAAAATATACTAAAAATCAGGAGCAGTCGCCCTAATGACTCTTTTATTTATTTTTAATAAATACAGTGATCTTTTGCTGTTCCGCTCTCTTTACTATTAATAATCTTCTTCTCTCAATCGCCCATCTTGCTTATATACAACAGCTTTGGACAATACCACTCTCATAGCTTGGGCTATTCTATTTCACCGATTCTCCTCAATTTTGGCTTGTTATTCTCTAACTCTCTATCGCCCTAATTGTAGGCGATTTACTTCATATTCATCTAATGTCAACATCTCCTTATCACCTTATCACCTTATCTAGAGGCGATCCAATAATAACCTGTTATATCCCAATATTGCCTCATCTTTAGGCACTTAAATAATCATAACTTATATCATGTTTAGCAGATTCTTCTCAATCTGTCCTAACTGTCTCATGTTTGTCATCAAGTCATATTGGATTTACAACAGTTATGTTAAGATTACTACAGTCCACACAGGGCTTCAAGGTGCCATCAACCTTCTGAGCAAACACTATGGGAGAGGCAATTGGTAAGGTCGATTTGAACACCCACCCTTATGCAAGCATATCATCTAACCACACCTCCAGGGCCTTGTCTTCCTGCTATGTATAAGGTATAGGGGACAGTTGATGTTGATCACATTCACTCTAAAGTGAAATTCTAAATCATACTTGGAGTGATCAGGAAGATGGTTGATATTTTACAAGTCAAAATTATCCTAAAACAAGCCAAGCTAGGGAAAAACCCGCTGGCAGAAGTGTGAGGAACGCGTTAGGCAATTTACCCACTGCACCCACAGGAGAGAAATACTGATATTTGGAATTCTGCCCCTCACATGGGAATTTTGAACAAAAAAATGTGCTCTCAGTTAATATGAACTGGTTACACCGCCACCACCCACCCCCAGGATAAAAGGAAATAATGAATTTGTCACCGCAGCAAACTGATCACAAAAGCCAAACCCATGTACCAGAAAATGGTACCAGATGACACACTGGGTAGCAAGTTGTCAGAATTGCAGATGACGACATAGACCAACCCTTTGATCGAATATAAGATTTGACAATTATGTTATAATCATAGAGGGTCAGAAATAGTGGCTGACTAATGAGAATATCATCAGGCGGAATCCCTGATGATATTAGAAGTCGCCGACTATGAATTATTGTCAGGCATCATCCCCAATGATATTTTAGGCCGCTGACAGATGATAATTTCGTCAGGAATCATCCACAACAATATTTGAGCAATAATTTGATATTGGGATAATCCCCAATATTTAGATTATAGGGAATCATTCAGAGAGGAATGGATTGGAGTCATCAGAAACTACCAAAACGTTCAAACGCCAGAGGAAGAGTGGAATTGTCATCAGCCAGAACAATTGGTTTCATGTACCTAATACCAATTGTTTGGTCTGCTGAACGCCTGAGGATTATGCTGCCTAGAAACCTAAGGCAACGGTACCCATTGAGATTTAGTGCCTAACACTAAGGGTCAAAACCAGTATAGGAGCACAAATATTCTCATTGGACAGCTGAAAAGTTGTATGCTGATTCTAACTATAAAAACCCCAAATAATTCCCTAATAAAATTAGATTCAATTTGATATTAGCTTAGTTGTTCAACATTGGTTGTTTAACATTACTCTTAAGAGAAGAGTTCAAGGATTAGATATCCTTAGGATTAGCAATATCAAAATCTCCGCCTGGCTCTGCGAAAAGGGAATAGAGAAAGTGTCCCCTACCAGAATATCTTAAAGAGGAAGCACCAGTTTAGCGTTGGACTTTACTTTCAACATGGCTTTTGGGCAACCAACCATAATAATAGTCTTCATACTATTAATGCCCCTGTCTATCAATCTCTTTCAAATAATCAACGCCAGGATCCACAAATCTGTGCAGTTAAAATCCAGGGCTAAAGGTGAGCTACAAAGCCCAAGATTTTAACATTGGTGCTCATTACAGGGGGCAGTTGAGTTGTTGAAAGCCAATTTAAAATAATGATGTCTTTTAAGGAAGAGCTTTAAAAGCTCTGGGTGGAACTACAGGCTGTCAATGAGAATGCACTCAGATTAGCTTCTCAGGCTGATGTTAGTACATTGGAGGAGCATATGATTAAGATGGAGGAAACGCTCAAACAACTAGGAATAGTTAATAACGACCTATGCGGAAAAGTTGCCTCTTTGAAGTGGAAAGAGGGCGAACTTATCAAGGAAATTTTATTTCAGAAAACCAAATGGGAAGCAGATCGAGAACACATCTGATGGTTTCATGAGGAGATGGAAAATGACCAAGCATATAGAGGAGTTGGAGAAACTCCAATGTGATTGTGAACAATTTAAGGCAAATGATGCTGAAGAAAAGGCATGTGAAATGGCAAGCAATAAGACCTCTCCGCCTCAAAACATGTCTAAACCATCCGCTGGTGTGTTGGAAATGACTCCAGAAGTCACTCCTATGGCTTCTCAAGTAGCTGGGTCAGGATCTTCTATTAGTGGAACTACTGAGGAGTTTCAAAATATGCCAAAATTGCCCACCTTTCACTGGGATAACGCCCTGGCGTTCTTCCACTCATTTGAGATGACCATGTTTGGCTATGCAGACTGACAAAAAGCAGTAACTGTAATGAACTGCTTTATCACAGAAAGCCAAAATCTGGTGCTTCCTCACCTCAAAGGGGACAACAGGCCGTACGCAGAAGCCAAAGCCACCATTATGTTGGACTTTGGAAGCCCTACTTGAATGGCGAATTTTAAACAAGAGTTCATGGGTATTCAATTCCTCAAAGATGAGACTCTTGCTTGTTTTGCCAACCGTTTTTACCAAGAAGCTCAGATCTTGGCAGAGGCAAAAGTGCTGGATGATTTTGATGCATGCATAGCCATGCAGTTGGCACTTTGGCCCTACTTCAAATTGCATCAGATTGTGGCATCACACTAATAACCAAAATAATGACCTCACAGATGGTGGACCATCTAAAGATGTTAGGAGCAACTTTTGATGTGCCCAATCAATCTTATAATGAAATTCCAACTGAGGACGATCACACTTTGGTGGAATTAGGAGATTATATTTTAGAAAACGTTGAAAAAGTTGTTATTCAGCAGAATCAAGTTGCAATGGGGAAAACCCCAATGGATCCAAGTGGAAGAATAAATTAACTAGCCACTATTGGAAAGATGGAACAATGGGACAATTTGCCACCAAAAATTGGCAGAAGAAATCACAACAATTTGTAAATGTTGTGATTCCTCAAGAGAAGGATGAAACTTCCCAAAATTTGGGAAAAGGCCTTGCAGTCTAGATGCAGAACTATTTAGCACTGCAAGAGAACCTGTTCTGCCAGATATCTACATGGAATAAAGCCATTGGCAGGACCAGCTTGGGTTGCAACTGGGTCCACTGTG
Organism: Massospora cicadina; assembly: GCA_022478985.1. Classification (NCBI taxonomy): domain Eukaryota; kingdom Fungi; phylum Entomophthoromycota; class Entomophthoromycetes; order Entomophthorales; family Entomophthoraceae; genus Massospora; species Massospora cicadina. Next base: position 20,526 of record JAKSZP010018911.1, on the reverse strand, counting down.
AGAAGCCCCAAGGCATTAGATGAGATCAGAATCTGAGGCGATTAATCCAGAGAATAGTGGATGAAGTTGGTTGAACTTAAATTCATCGTTTAATGAGCAAAATGTGAGAAATACCAAAAATAGTATCTTATCCAGATGACTTTAGCAAAGAAAAACGTTACTAAATTAATCTGTGCAAATAGTGGATCATTTAAATATCTATCAGCAGATTTAATCAAATTTTCAGATTCACAATTAAAGCTGAGAAATAGGATTCAATCTAGACAAATTGGTATAGAGAAAAATGTATCCATTGATAAGAAATAGGATAAGATCCTGATGAATTTGGATTAAAACGCCATTTGAACTGATATATGGGCAGAAAGCTGCATTACTGGCAATATTGTATTCAGCAGTAGAACCACCTTTGGGGATAAGTGCTGAACTATATTTATCTGACTGGCCAATATCCTGATTGAATTTTAATCTTGGGCATTTGAAACAGCTTTGAAAAATTTAAAAAAAGGGAAAAAATGAGTTGGATGCTTATGGATGAAGCCATTCAAAATTATCAAGTTAGCAAATGATGCCTATATGATTGAATATTAAAATGGTCAAATAGGCAATAGGTTCACACTAAATACTTAAAGTATTGGGCTTAAAAATATATAAATATAAAAAAGGATAAAAATAATAAAAGATGCATAAAAAAAACAAAATAAAAAATATTAAAAAACAATTTTAATTTGAACAGTAATGCATCTAGTGATATTCCCACCTACTGAGCATGGAGGAAGGAATAGTAGCAGGCACAAGTCCTGAGCATTTAACAGGATCAGAAAGGGCTGAAACTAGGTCCACCGGAATAGTCCATCAACAAGATGTTGAGACCCATCCTGGGGTTTGTACAGGTGGCAAGAGTGCCAACAACCCATCCTGGGGTTCATACAGGTGGACCAGTTGATCTCTCACAACCAATGTGAAGATGGGACTGGTGTGGCATGATATCATGGGAACCACGTTCAAGAAGAGGCAGCAACGGATAGAAATCAAGGATATGAAGTCATTGAACTGAGCATAGATTATGGGCGTTGAGTGCAAACAGAGATGCACTACGCTGAGAACATAGATATTTGACAAACCAAATATGAGCTCCAGCTGAAATGGCTTCTATTCCCAAGGGTTTTATATTCCACTAGATATCTGGTCAAGAAGGGAATGTCAGAATTGCAGATGACCACATAGTCCAACCCTTTGACCAAGTATAAGATTTGACAATTATGTTATAATCATAGAGAGTCAGCAATAGTGGCTGACTGATGTTAATATCATTGGGTGGAATCCCCAGTGATATTAGAAGTCACCAATTATGTTTATTGTCGGGCATCATCCCCTGATGATATTTTAGGCCGCTGACAGATGACAATTTCATCAGGGATCATTCACAATGATATTTGAGCAATAATTTGATATTGGGATAATCCCCAATATTTAAATTGAAGGAAATCATTCAGAGCAGAATATATTGAAGTTGTTGGAAACTATCAAAACATTCAAATGCCAGAGGAAGAGTGGAATTGTCATCAGCCAGAACAATCAGTTTCATGTACCTAATACCAATTGTTTGGTCCGCTGAACGCCTGAGAATTACGCTGCCTAGAAAACCCAAGGCAACGGTACCCAATGAAATTCAGTGCCTAACACTAAGGGTCAAAACCAGTATAGGAGCACAAATATTCTCATTGGACAGCTGAAAAGTTGTATGCTGATTCTAACTATAAAAACCCCAAATAATTCCCTAATAAAATTAAATTCAACTTGATATTAGCTTAGTTGTTTAACATTGGTTGTTTAACATTACTCTTAAGAGAAGAGTGCAAGGATCAGATATCCTTAGGATTAGCAATATCAAAATCTCCACCTGGTTCTGCAAAAAGGGAATAGGGAAAGTGTTCCCTACCAGAATATCTTCAAGAGGAAGAAGCATCAGTTTAGCGTTGGACTTTACTCTCAATGTGGCTTTTGGGCAACCAACTATAATAATAGTCTTCATACTATTATTGCCCCAGCCTATCAATCTCTTTCAAATAATCAACGCCAGGATCCACGAATCTGTGCAGTTGAAATCCAGGGCTAAAGGCGAGCTACAAATCCCAAGATTTTAACACAAGTCATCAAAGCTGATGGCACACTTTAAACTGAGGACCCTACATCCAAATGGAGAAACAACCCTGAGCTACCTGCAAACCCATAAAAGTTTCCATGGCTCCTTTGTCAATAAGAGCTTCAACAGAGACCATGTGAGTGCCCAACTGGACATTGAATTGTAACAGAAAGTAAGCCTGAAATTGTTTATTTGCCAAGGTGTGCAACACACTTGGGAGAGAAGGGATGGCCACCAAACCATCCTCCAGTCCATCTGTTGGAGCAGAGATCATGTCCACTACCATATGAACAAACTCAAACTCCACCCCTTTCACCAGTGACAACTGGGGCACCAGCAGATTCACGTACGCCTGCTCCCCTGTAAAAGCAGCATTGAACATGAGATTACAAGCATCAGAACCGCAACAGCGTGATGAGGGCGTAAATCAGCAACCTCAGTAACAAATAGCATGTCCAAACTTGTAACCCATACCTGATCACCCCATCAAGGAAAAAGCAACCCTGTTTCCTCCCCCAATTGACCTGGGGTAGGCCCTACTGATGTTAAGGTCAAACAAGATATTTAAACCCCACATAAAAGCTTTTTGCTGAACTGGCCAGCCATGTGTCATATCTCCTAGCTGACTGATAAACTCTTATTGTATAACTATTTAATGTAGCACCCCACCCATGTGGCAGGATGGAGTAGGATGAAAGTGTGGGTCCCACCATTATACCATGGACCATGATGATATTTATAATAAGGCTGGCCAGGAGCTTAAATGAATGTACACTGGGAACCCCATCCAGAATCCCCTAGGTAAAGCTATTAGATCATTGGATGGAAAATGTGAAAGGCGGCTGTTATGATTAGTCTGAGATTTCCAGATTTACAAATCATTGCCACTGGAGCATGATGATAGTTATAATAAGGCTGGCCAGGACCTTAGATAAGTGTACACCTGGAAATACAGCTAGAATCCTCTAGGTATAGATATTATACTATTGGATGGAAAATGTGAATGGCAGATGTGAGGACTGGCCTGGGATTTTCAGATTTGGAAATAACATCACTTGATATTTGATGGAACTCTGAAACTTACAGATAAATTTGTAGTTTTTATTTTTTATTGAAACTGAAATGGCAGAAAGGGGGAAAATGGAGCAACGGTGGCACCTGTCAGGGACAGCTGCCCAAATACTTATAAAATGATGAACTATTGCTAAGTGCACCACCATCAAGATTATCTCACAATTTAGGTTTGGTGGATCATTTTTCCAAAACGTTTCCTAATACAACTCTGATCAGATCTGATTGGGTATATTGTAATGATTTTGTTAGCAAGGATATTCATCCTGCTGTAATTGCACTTGGCATGATGATGACATCACCTCTGATGGATTTCAGGTTGCACTATAGCTAGGCAATATATAGGTGATTCCATTGGGTTAAAAAGGATTGTTTATGCCCATATCTCTCAATGATGGGCTCATTTGCAAAATTGTGGAGAAACCCTGGCAGGTGGAAACTTTTGATCCCAAAACTTTTGTTGTGGCCCTTATTTTCAGCATAATGTGACTTGACCACCCCAGGGAAACTCAACCTGTAGATAATCCCTCCTGGGGACATGCGCTACCTACCTTCTGCTGGGGATAGCTTCTACCCTCTGCCACCTCCTATCACTACTGAATCTTACCCACCAACTCTTTAGTGGTAAGTATGGGTGGAAGAGGTGCAATTTACAGGGGATATACCGTTACCCACCTCGTATCTACCAAATGGGGTAAATTACCCAGGGTTCATGAGGGATGGGTACCAGCTTTTTCCCCTTTTTCATTTGAAAAGGAATTTCTTGATCTAGCCACAGGGGTTGTTCCTCAAGGCTTAGAGTTATCACCTTAGCTCCTACTTTTTTAAAAATGTGATGTTAACCATCTGAATTTTACTGAATCTTTATTAGATAAGATCTGCTATATCGGCAACTGCATATAGATTACAAGGCTTTGGTACCTGTTTAAAGATGGTCTACACCTTGATTGTGGTAACTCAGACTGCACATCGTTAAACATCTATGGGAGGGTAATGAGTTATTGAGTTGAGGCACCCTACCTTTATAAACTATAGCTTATCGCCGCCTTTTACGCGATGTGGATCTTTACCAATGTTATGCCATATATTAAACTCTAGGCTTGAAGGCTCACAGAACACCCTTTAGGATTAGTTTAACGTGGGACTTCTAGGTGAAATGGTAGGAAAAGTTAAACTTTTTGGTCCGAGGGTAACTCATCGATTCTAAACCGGCAATCGAGGTGAAACTAGTCTAACTTGGGTTTAAAGGTTGGTTTACCCTGGGCCTTCCAGATTTAGTGAGACAGTGATAAAACTACAAGAATAACTTGATAAAACTAAACTTTATCGTATGAATACGCAAACAGTTTTATCATACGAAACGGAGTCGAGTGCTGATAGTAATGGTAAGCTTACTTATCCTTCGTAATCATCGGAAGCAAAGTATATGGTTGGGTGATAAAATTATAACCCTTATGATATTTACTTTAATAGAGCGAGACCCTATTTTCACTCACACGGGATCGTAATTTAAATCCCCATCTCGATAGATATTTGAGCGGTTGACTATTAATCCAAACTAGAAGGGGTGGTAGATTATCCCAATAGCTTTATCCTTACGTAACCAATCGTTCACCTTGGATGAAACATCAGCTTTTTATCTGAACGTTGACAAATTGCAATTTGGAAATTGCAATTTGGAAAGTGCTATTAAACTTGATGCGAGGTTGTTCAATCTAGAGATCTTTTAACTTGATAAATCAAATGATACAGATTGATTCGGATGAGGGATTATCATAAGGGTCCTTAAAAACAGAAGGACTTATGTGGCAAGGGGTTCCAATTGGGTTCGATAATCTACCTTTACCCACTTTAAAGATGACGGCTTGAAGGTTATCGAATTGTTAGACGGCCGGTACCTAACCGAAACTGGGGTACGAATCGATTGGGATCGGATGATTATCAATTTAGGTCACAGGGTTGATTTACTAAAACCCTTCAAGTTCGAAGCCAAGACTTATCGATGAATTTACTAGGAACTTAAAAATTTCATCACAATTGAATTTCGGCTAAATCGAGTTAGTGAGGTGGGAAAATTAAACCGGGGTAGGTTAAAACAGGGCGAGTTTAAGTTGATTGGAAGCCTTTTTTAAAATCCGCGCCATTGAGATTGGGTATAAGGCAAAGATTAATAAAATGGGTTCGCGCTGATGGATTTGATGTCCTGGTGATAAATATTGATGAAATTGGTATGAATTTAACTGTTAAATATCGGTGTATTGGTGGGAACTGGTAGGCGAAGTTATAATTTGATTTCATTTGAGGCTTTTACATGTAGGATCAGGTTTAAACTAGATTAAAGTGAAAGTTTATGAGTGACGGTTAATCGATAGCGTGAGATTGGAGTTATTTGGTGTTTGATTCGGTTATGGCGGTTGGGTGGCTAAACGATAAATGGAATATGAAGGGGAGGTTTATCTCCTTAGGATCAGATGGTTACTCCATGGTTACAGGTTGACGTCGTGAGTAGTTGGCATAATGGGAAGTATAAATGGGGGTGTGGATGGTACCCATGGCAAATGCGATTATGGTTGGGGGTGATTTTCTTATTTAGGCTGGGCCACGGCGCCGGTGTCTGTACCTACGCCGAGCTGCGACGAGTGGAGCCCGTGCTGCAACACGCTGCGGGGTGGGTGGGAGCATCGTATGGGTTCTGTGGTGCCGGGTGCCACGAGGAGGGAAACTTTAATTCCACGAGGTGCCTCCCAAACCTGCGTGCCAGCGATGGTACCTTCAAAGTTTCAACTGATCGTATCGCTGAGGAGGTGGGCTTTAATGGCGATTACATCAACCGTGACTTTACCGTTCAAGGCGAGTATTCCATCGAAGGGGAGGATTTTACTGAAGCTATCGAAGCCTGGCACCGGCACGGTACTGCGTTCCACACGCTACATCAACTTTGGTAGGATCAGCGCCGACCTTAGCATGAAGCGGGGTGGGCGGTGGTGACCAGCTTCATCACGATGGCCGACAACAAGGATAGAGGTGGACTTTGAATTTGTGGGCAACGGCGAGATTCAGTCCAACTGGTACTATCAGGGCATCGTCCCCGGAGTATAAAGATAACCACCAAAAAATCATCTCACTCCCCACACCACCCACAACTACATCGACCTCACCCAAGACGCCATCACCTGGTTAATAGACGGAATTCCGGTACGCACATGTACCACGCAAAGATGACCAGTTCCCCTCTACTACCAGGTTCTCCTTCAGCATCGCTGGGAGGCCCTCGGGGGAAGCTGGTACCCGGGAGTGGGCGGGTGGGATGGTCAACTGGGACCTCATCAAGCCAAGTGGCGCCTTTACCCTCACCGTCACCAATATCAAAGTGCAATGGCCCACCCACCTCCACAGGATGACGACTTCGAGTTGGATTCCGAGCTTGACTTATCCTCAGGGGTAAAAAACCAATCAGTAGCTCGCATTCCAAACGGAAGAACAACCATAACGCCCCGTTTAACCTCATGCAAAATCATGCCACCTTCACACTGCCCACCTTTATTTATAGCCTTGGCTTTAACCTCTATCTATTCAATATATCAGCTATTCCATCCAACCCCAATCTAATAAACTTTATTACATTTCTCCCCTCCCGATTCCCTCCAATTTTAAATCGAGTGGGCAAGCCTAAACTAGCAAACCCTCACCCCAAAGGATCAACCTCCTTCGATCGCAATTTGACTATAAATTAGGTCCATGATAACCATAGTTATTCTAATGGACCGATCCAACTTAACCATCACAACCAGCTATCTATCTATATATATAAAATGAATGTCTGTCTGTCTGTGTGTATGTCCCGAATGCATTCCTATAACATTCATCCAATTGTGATGAAACTTTAATAGTTGCATGCATGCCTGAGAAAATTTTTAAATTTTAAAAAATGTTATTTTAATAGTAAAATAAAGTTTTATATGTAACAAGTGAAAATCCTATATATCGATGGTATTCGCTATATTGTTACAGCTGAGCAGTTCGATATTCAGCTGATTTGATATTTTAAATGGTTTTGTTAAGTGTTTAGTGATTATTCGGGTATTTAACAAGTTTATCTAAATCAAAATCCAATTGATTTTTAAAAATACCTCCTCTAGCATAATTGGTTTCCGTTACAAATATCACTTTTATAGCAAAAAGTGAACTGAACAAGAATTGGTGAGAGCTAAACTAACTGCCAGAGCGCACTGCAATTATATAGAGCAGTGAACAAAGGCCAAATCACCCAAGCGTAGGGAAGTCAATCTGTTCATCTGTGCCCCTTTTTGAAAATGATGCCCCTTTTTTGGGCTGATTTAAAATAATAATAAAAAGGATGCTATGATAGATGTATCATCTGATGCCCTTTCCCCCACTGGCCCAAACCCCAACATGACTAAAATGGGAAAGGGGAAATTTTTAAAAATGTGTATGTCAAGTAATGATCGGGGCAACATGAAGGGATGACAAAACATGCAATGCATTGGGGGGTCATGGGGCCCAACAACAAATCCGGATGAGGGGGTTTGGGCCCCCTAAAATTTAATCCCAACCCCAGATGACAAAAAATTTTTTGGGATGAAAAAGGGAGAACACCCAAAGTCGGGGAATTTCCCCCTTAAAACCCTCAATTTTTTAAAGGGGTTGGGGGTTTTGCGGGTGAAAAAATTTTCCAATAAAAAAAAATTTTAAAAAAATATTGGTGGGATCAAAGGGACTCAGTTTGAATAACAAAAATTTGGGCAGCTCAAACCAAGACCCCTGAAAAAAAGTTTTCTACTGACATAGAGAAACTTACTGAATCTGCTCGGGGTTTTTAAAAGTGAAAAAACAAATCAGGCCCCCTTTTTAAAAAGGGCCCAAGGGGGGGGTGAATGGCCCCCAAACCAAAAATAAATTTTTGGAAACATGAGAAATTCTTCAGGTGTGCCCCCAATATGTATTGGGCACAATTTTAAGAAAAGTCTTGCTGATGGGGTCAGTTTAATAATATTGATAGCTGATCCCAAAAGCCAATTGCTAACCTAATACAATCCATTGGAGCCCAAACCAAGGGGGGGGGAAAAACTATTTTGGGGGACCAAAAAAAGGATTGACACCTAAAGGGGTTTCCAAAAAACTAAAATATTATTTAAGGTGAAAACCCGCAGCAGTCGGAAACCGGGGCCCCGGTAAAATTTATCCAATCCGGGGCCATGGGCATCCAAAAGGTGTATCTGCCCAAAAAGGTCAAACAATGGAGCCCCTCCAGTTTCCATATTTACGGTGACTCAGTGGGTCTCTAAAGGTATAAACCCGGCCTTTTGTGGCTATATAGCAAGCCCAAAAAAATTTTTTGCTGGAGGGGCCCAAAATGCCCCAAACCCCCAAATTTTTGATCAACTTGGCAAAAAATTCAAGGTTCCCAAGTTTGAACGAAGGCACCCTAAAAGAATAAAACCCCAAAAGGACTAAAGGGATAGGGGTTTCAACCCGTTTTAAAAACCCATGGATGCCCTGGATGGAGGCCAGCATCAACCTATTAAACACAATGGAGTACAATAAGGTGGGTATTATGGCACAATATCCCAAAAGCCATCGGGAAACCTAACCCCAAAGATTTAAACCCAAAATTTTGAAACAATTCCCAAATGCATCTCCCAAGCCTAATCCCCTAACACCCATTCCAGGGGGACACTGCACTGGAATGGTATCTTATTTTCCCCAGAGGGGGGGTCCCACCATGGGTTTAAGGGGTTCAAGGCAATGGGCCAAATTGGTTGAAACCCCCAAAATTTCCCCCAGCCACTGTCAGACCTGATGAAAGGGGGCTGGAAAAAGGGGAAAAAAGGGCAGTGGAAGGGGGAATTTTTTGGGATTATTCCCCCAGAAGAGGCCATCAACGGGTTTCACAAACAGATTCACACTGATGGAGATAAAATACTGGTTCCAAGTGGGGGCCAGTAGGGAATTTAATGTGAAAAGGGGAAGAGCTGGGGGTGACAAAAACAATTCTAAAACTCTTAAAACCCAAAAACCTTTTAAAATTGGAAAAGTTTCCCAAAACACCACAACAACGGGAAGGGGGGACAAAATGGCAGGCACCCCAATCACCCCCAACCGTGGATGGAAATGAGTTTTTTACCACAGGTGGCAAAAACGATAAAAAGGGTCATGACCCAGACTTGGGTGAGAATGGCTCAAATTGGGGATCCATATTAAAACATCCAGGTTTGGGAAGCAACCCTTTCCCCAAAAACTGATCCCGGGCAGCCCCTTGCCCCCCTAAAGGCTTCCCCCCTTTGGAAGTATTCCAATGGAGGGGAAGGGTTTTCTGGGTTCCCAAAATTTAAAAATTTGGGGGCGGAATAGTGTTACAGTAAGGGACTGGTGCCAGCATGGCTTGATTACGCTGAAGGTCCTTCAAAATATCCCCCACCCAACGTGCCCAGAATCTTTTTAAAGTGGTCCCAAAGGGGGTTCTCGCCATCAATTCCTAAAGTGGCAGAGTTTTGGAATTGGGTCAAATGGCTAAAAGATCAACTGCTGAGGTATCAGCTTTCCCCAAATTAAAACTTTCCCAACGGGGGATTCAGTCAAGGGAAATTGGTAGGTTGGTTTTTTGGAAGGGAAAAGGGCCCCCCCCAAAGGGAAAATTTTTTAAACCAAATGCAAAAACTAAATTTGCCCCCCAACAGTGCATACCAAAGACCCCCGGGAAGGGAGTGAAAACATTAAATACATCCATCAGTTGATCAGTGGGGGGCTTTACAGATCGGGGCACTGAAATCATACCTAAAAGACACTTTTTGGCCCCCCTGCAACTATTGGGGGAAAAATAATTTTAACCCTGATTTTGTAAATTTTTTGGAAACTTGACAAAGTCCTAGCTGGGGGGGACTTTGACTCACTGGGACCTGAATGGGGCTATAAAATACAACCCCCAGGTGATTGGACTAAAAGGGAAACTCCCCCAAAATAATTAAAATAAAAGGGGGGATTTTTTTTTGAAGGGGGAACCCAAAATTCCCAACCCAAAACCGTAAGGGGGGGAAACCCTTTAAAAAAATTTCCCCCACTGATTGCAAACAGGAGTGGGTGCATGAAGCGACCCAGACTAGATTGTCATACTAGGGGGAAGGGCCATGAGAACGGCACCGGGGGTAACCCCCACCAAAGTGCCTTCACCCTCAGACAGTGGAAGGCTGGGGACTTGGGACCCTGGATGGGGAAAATAACAAAAATTTCTTTTACCCAGATTCATCCCCCCCTCCTGGCCTCAATAGGGTAGTTTTATGTCAAAAGAAAGGGTCCAAACAAATGTGCCAGTTTTGCTATTTGACCGGCCACACAATGGTTCAATGCCACCATCGTAAAGGTAAAACTACATGGAAGTATGAATTTACCCCACAAAAGGGGAAACCCAAGGGGGGTACCAAGACTTTCCTCCGCCTAAAAGCCAAAAAAGGGGTCCCCACAACAACAGAGGTAGCAGATATGAAACGCCAGTGGGCAAGAATTGGACCTGGCCTGAAAGCATGGAAAAAGGGAAAAAAAAAAGCAAAAAAAACAGATGGTGAACCTTTATAAAAAACTGAACCCCCAAATTTTTACACAATGGATGAGGGAACTGACCCCCCGACCAACAGATAAACATCCAAACCCCGGGAGAAAGGATGGTCCAGGAGGAAAAATGGCAGAAGGCAAACCGAAGAAGTCCCCCCAAACAAGGGCAGAGCAGTATCCCAAACAAGTCAAAAACAAAACTGGGAAAAATGAAAAAGGGAAAACAAAATTTTAACCCTTACAAAAAAAACCTGAGGCAACTTGGGAAAAACCCGCAGGAGGGCCCAAATTAACAAAAATTTGGTCAATCAATGACTAAAAATTGAGTTTCCCGGTAAATCAAATGAAGGGGGGGCAAATCTGGTGATGGATGAGGGGAGAATGCCTTGGGCCAAGCAGGGAACAAGGGAAAACCCATACCCAAATAAAAAACCCTCCCCCTTAAACCCCGGCAGGGAGATGGGGGATGGAAAATTTAATTTCACCCGGATCCTGGGAATATAATCCAAAATTCAAAACCCCAAAAAACCCAAAAATTTTAACCCCCCAACCATTGACACCAACCATTGACCAACCATACCTTAGTAAGGGCTAATCCACACCCGGGCAACCCAACCTCAAAAATGGGTTTAGGGAGCCAGAAATGAGGATTGCAACTAAAAATCTTAGGGGGTGGTAAGCATACAAACAGGGGGGAGGAAAACCATTTAAAAACCTTTTACCCAATTTTTATTTTAGAAAAACAAGCTGGTAACCAGAAGGAAAAAGGTGCTGGAAACTCAAAAAACAATAAAAAAAACCCTCTGTGATCCCCCCAGATGGCTCCAAAACTCCCATGGATGGACCACATGGTGATGTCACAAATTTACAAGAAAAAAGACTTAAAAATTTTTGGGAAAAAAACTTATGCCAGTAGGATCTTGGTGGGGATAGCTACAAACAGAGATAATTGGGAGGGGCTCGAAACAGTTAACCCCCAAGCTCCACAAAAACCATATTTTTTTGGGGAAATTTTTATGGAAGTGCCCCAAAATGATGACCATAAAAAGCGGGTTTACCTGAACTGTTGGATGAATGCAAGCTGGGATACATATCTGACAAAAGAACGTTCCAACAGTAAAGCTGGCAAGATGCTTGATTACCAGTCAAATTGGGGTTGTGCCTAATGAATGAAGAGGACAACAACTCAGCCAATAAACTTGGTGATCAACAATGTCCCAAACCCACTATCAGGATCACATTTGGAAATTTTTCCTATATTCAGACCCAGGCCCAAAGACATCCAAAGAATTTCAAAATGCTGAAAAATGAACACATGGCCCCGGGGAAGATCCCAACCCCGGGTGAACCTCCAAGGAACCATGGTGGCAACTGGCCCGGGCCCTGCTGAGGAACAGGGATTGGTGCTGGGAAAGGTTGACGCGGGACTGGATCAACTGGGAGCACATCTGGACAATGCCCGTTGGACCTGCTAGAACAGTGGACCCCCAAAACAAAGCAAAAAAGGAAAAAAGATAGTATGAAGTTTGAAAAAGTGACCTCCCAAGGGACAGCCACCGTGAAGCAAAATGAAGTCCCAAATTAGGGAAAGGGTGAGGCCCAAACCCCCTGGGGCAGTGAAGACTGGTGGAGTGAGTACCAAACAACACACAAAAAGTATCAGGCCCTTAAAAGATAAAGCAAGACTCAGAGAGATGGACCAATGCAACTTACCAATATCAGAGCCCAGGGGGATGATGACCCAAAAAAAGGGCCCCCAAAACACCCCAAAAAAAATTAAAAAAAGGCTAGGGGGAAGTGGAGACAGTGAAGGGGGTTTCAATTGACCCCGAAACAATCAAGTAAGGGCAAAATTTTTTGGGAATTTCCCTTTAAAAAAGAAAATAAACAATCCCAAAAAAAACCTTTTAACCCTAAACTGGCCTTTTTTGGGTTTTTTTGAAACGTTGCCAACTAAAATTTTGAAATTTTTGAGGTAAAAAACTCCCAAAAAAGTTTCCAAAAAATGGCCCTTCCAAAAATTTTGTTTTGCAAAATAAGGGATATTCTAAGACCATCATTTCTGGGGCTCCAAACCCCCCAACTACTGTTTCACAATGGGAAAAAATTCTGGGGGGCCATAAGACCCAAATTTTACTTCTGTGCAAAAAGGGCCCCAGAACCAAAAAAGGGAAATGGGACCGATTGTACTACTGAACACCAATTAAATGGGCCCCACGCCACCTATCTAACCATCTGATGGGAACACCCTGGGGCTGTGGGGCCCAGCCCCATCAAAAGGGTGTAAATATATGGGACAGCAATTTTAGTCCCAAACCTCCCGGATACAAGGGTTCAAAAAAGGGTCCTTTTGTTCCCTTTACATGGAAAAAAACATTAAATGTGTGGTTATTCCCCACAGAGGCACTAAAGGCAGTTGGTTCCCCCAAAACCTTTTAGCATGGATTTAAAATTTTTTTACTCAGGCCTGGTAACAAAGGTTATGGTCCAAAATGGCACAACCAAAATCCTGTTGGGGGTTTGGTTCCCAAAAAGACCCTATGTTACTGATAATTTCAACTTTTTTCCCAAAATTCCCCCCCGGCAGCGGATTTTTAACCCCGGGGTTTGGGCCCCCTAACCTGCAAAATGAAGATGCTAGCATTTGTGGATGATACAGTGTGGGAAAAAGCTCCCCAACGACCCCCAGGGGGCCAAAAACTACTAAACCTCTATCAGCTTGCTTGGGAAAGCAAAAACGGCAAAAACCTGATGAGGATTGGCAACCCCCAAGCCCTTTGGGTACCAAAAGCTTTCCATTGCAGGGTCCCAGACAGTCTGATACCGGGATACTTTAAGGAAAAGGGCCCGGGAATTCTGGGGCCCAAAAAAGGGTATTTCAAGCTTATTGATCTGGTGATTTTGAAAAGGGGGCCCGACTATGTAAAAAAAAAGTGGGTGATAAATTCTTTTTCTTCTTGAAGTTGTGGTATGTTGCCCCACATCTGCCCAAAGAGCCTGAACCCAAAAAGAAAATCAGGTCAATGTTTAACTTTCCTGGTTCCCAAAAGGGAAAACTGATCCCCCTAAAAAGCCCCCCCAAAAACCAAAAAACAAAGGAGGCATGGGTCTCCTGGACTTCAAATCTTGCCTTTGGGGAAAGTCTTTTTAAAACCAAAAGATGCATGTGTTTCCTGGCCCCGGGGGGGTGTGAACTGGGCAAGGTCTCGGGCCTCCAAAAGCTGGTCTTTTAATATGTGAATGGATAGAAACTACCTGCAGATAACCTTTCCCAAAAAAGGGGCCCCCCCACCTGGGGTAACTTGGGGAATTGGGCTGGCACTGGGGTTTGGGGGGTCATTTGAGAATTTGGAAAAAAAGGGTGACCAAATTCAAAAGGGATATCAAAAACACATAATTCTGCAATATTTTTGCCCAAAAAGCTGGGAGGAGTATTTTAAATAAATTCGATAAAAAATTAAAAATCAATCAGAAAAAATTTGATTGATGCTGATGAATATGGGTTTAATCCCGAAACAGGGGGCAATCCCCCCACCCATCCACAAATTCTAAAAAACTGGACTTTCCCAAAAGGGTATGACACCCAAATAACCGATGAAGGAGTTGATTTCAGGCCTGAACTCCCATTTGGTTTTTGGAAAAAGCATTTGGAAATTTTTGGGGGAAACCTAAAATTTGGGGGTTTTAACAAAGGGCATTTTGGGCTGGATTATCCGACAAAGAATAACCCATATGCACTGAACTGGAAGCAGACATAGTATACCATTATTATAAATGTGCCGTGTTCAAAAAATACTGGTCCACGATGCATTATATCCTATCAGGCAAATATTCACCACCAGGTATACATCTATTGCAGGACCTTTTCTTTATGAAAACCCTGAGAATAGCTCCAATCTAACTATGAGCCTTCACTTACCATTATTGTATATGGGTAATTTACTGTGCACTCATCACCAAGGTTTTGAGCAATGAGCACCCTATCACAGGGTTTGGTATTGAAGACTATTTGGATTATCTCTAATCAGCCCTGTTGGATCTCAAAATTCTTGCACATAATCCCCAGGTATTATAAAGCCACACATTTGGCTTTCCCCACCAGATCGCTTATCGCATGTGATGAAGCTACTAATTGACTGAGAATCAAATGGCCTGTAAGCCAGTCGATGCTAGAACTGTGGCTAGCAATGGCGATCGCTGATCAGCAATGGTCAGAGGTGCTAGATCTCTAGCAGCCCAAAACCCTGATCCTTTTTACCCTTGGCTGAATCACCTGTATTCTGCCCTCCCCTCTTACTTTCCCTTAAATTTCTATTTTAATAAAGTATGGAGTTTAAAAAATCTAGCATAATCAGCTCAGCTTTTGGCTCTAAACTTCAACTCTATAAAAGGTCAGTTGTTCGAATCCTGGCGTAATCACTTTTTATACACTTTTCTTAAACTCACTGTCAATTCTGTCTGTCTGTAATTAAATCATACAAGCTCTATTTCAGACACTTATTGTCAATAAAAAATTCTTAAATTTGGCACACTTATCTTTAATGACAATACAATAATCCATCAAAAATTTTAAATTTCATGATCAAAAAAGTTTTATATGTATCAAGTAATAGTAAAATAAAAAGTTTTATATGTATCAAGTAATAGTAAAATAAAAAGTTTTATAATGTAACAAGTTAAAATTTTATATGTTTTGAAGGAAATCGGTAAATTGTTATGGCCGAGAAGTTTGATATTAGGTTGATTCGATAGTTTAAATGGTTTTGTCGAGCGGTTGGTGGTTTAGGGTTGATTAAGCTCAACAGTTGTAATAAAGAAGTTAGTGATTGGATTCGATAGGTTAATTGGTTTTGGTAAGTGGTTGGGTAGTTTTGGTTGTTTTGATAAGTTCAGATTTGATTTACGAATACGAAGCGGATGGAAATTGGTTGATTTGGTATATTCAATGGTTTTAGCTAAGCGGTTTTGGTGGTTTATCAATATGGATTATCTGATAGTTTAAACACTATAGCGAAGCACGGGAATCTTGATGTTAGATTTATATAATTTTAAAAAACCTGCTTAATTTGGTTCACCTAATCAATAAAATACTTTTGGCAACTTAAGTATAAGTTGATTTAGTAGTTTGGAAGATATGTCACATACTCAATAATTTTAAGTATATAGATATGTTTCAGGTAGCAGTTTGGTGTTATTTGATTGATTCGATAGGTTTTTTGTTTGGCCGAGCGTTTGATGGCTGTTCGAATCAATAGGACACAGTTTAGTTTTGAGGGGTGATTAGATATTGGTTGATTTGATAAGTTCAGTAGCTTTACCTGAGTGGTTTGTGGTTTTTGGTTGATTTGATTGAGCAATTAGATTTGGCTGAGTGGTTTTGTTTATCTATAATAGAAAATCTAAATTAACAAATTGAATATCTGAACTTCTATAGACACCATAGCGAAGCACGGGTAACATCGCTATTATAAACTAAAGTCCATATATCGAAAAAATTCTATACGTAGAACTTTGCAACTTCAGATATGAGGGGAAATATCTGTGATTCCACATTGACTAAAAATGAATAGACCAGTCTGGATAAGTCAGTTGATCACGTGACACTGTGCATGTTCCTCTCCCTCAATCTACAAATATCGTTCCGCGCCTTACAGTATCCCATCATTTGGTAGTACTGTACGTTATTAAGGAGTAAGGTTAACTCAGTTTCAGTCAACCTTTATTTTGTTTTCATTTATTTATTGCCAAAATGTCATTTTAATAATATGGAGCCTATACATGATTTTTTAACAAATTCCAGTGCTTTTCCTAACCTATGAATAATAATAAGAAACAGATTTCAGTATATAAAAATTTCTATATATAGAAATTTTTTCATAGGAACCATTAAATTTGATATACGGAGGTCCTACTGTATATATATCTCATTTTTTGGATGCATATATACATTTTTTAAATTTACATACCCCTCATTTTTTGGACACATATATGCGTTTTTAGATTTACACAAACCCATAATTTTTAAATGCATATATGCATCAAATCAGGAAAAGGGTTAAGTTATGCAGACTCTCTAAGGATAAGATGCCCTTGGGTACTCGGAAACAATTTGACATTTAACTGTGATCTCAGCCATAGAGCCCTTTACCTAAAGATCTATACTTAAAGGTTAATCGAGCCTCTATAACAGTTAGGATGCACCCTTAGGTACCCTTACCTACTTACTAGGTATCATACTACCATAGATTAAGGTCTTCAGAACATAGCATAGTGTATCCAAATACAAAGTTTTATATGTGGTTGATGCTAGTACCGAGACCTATCAAACAAAGGTCATAATAAGTTGCAGTGCTTCGGCCATCAACCTCATCATGGTGGCTGATATAACTTAAGCAAAATATACTTATAAGGGAATATTAAAAGCCTATAGAATGCCATAAATCAATTAGGTCAATCTCTGGGTATATTACAATGGTCTACAAATGTGAATGATCTTAGGAAAACTACCTCTTAAAGTTGAGTCTAGATATTACCCAGTCTATTAAATAATCAAAGGATTTATTAACTTTATGAATATGGTTAGAATCCTCAATATCCAGGTCAGTGTCACCAGCTAGCTAAGCCTTTACACGATAATATAGTAGGAAACCTTATCTGATCTAGAAGATCATCATATTATATAACCCTATATGGCTTGGTTAGCCTTTGATACATCTAGATTATTCAGTTAGTGGGTTGTTAATTGGTTTGAGTTTAGTCACTATAAAACCATAGATTAAGTTACCAGCATTAAATGACTTCATTCTAGTATAATTCAGGTAACCACATATTGAGTTTTTTAATTTCAAAGGCCAGTTTCTACAAAGGCTAAACAACTATTAGTCATACTATCTAAGTGGAATCTCCTAGTAGACTTTGTGTCCCTAGGGCAAACCATTGGATGAATTAATAAGTGACCAAGGCAAATCTCTGCAAATCAAGCTGGCAAAAAGTCTAGCAAAATTTGGCAAAAGTTGGTATCACCACTAAATATCTTTATTGTTTTAACTTAGGGTATTTATAATTCCTAATTCCAAACTAGTGCAGGTTTTGTTCAATGCATGTTCAAAACCTGTGCTAGCTATAAAAATCTTGGTGGGGTATATTTGTCCCAAGGTTAACCCACCTTGATTACTTTTAACTTGGGGTATTTATATCTTTGGTATAAATTCAGGATCAAGTAAGGTATGACAATTTCTGTAACGTTGCAGAAGAATATGGGGTTTCTGCTGGATACAATCTTTTCCAGTTGATATAGCATATTCAGAGGATCTCTGAATGGCAAGATCTTTATCAGGTATTTCACCAGATTCAAGAGGGATTGAGATTTTAGTTCTCATATTGTAGTTCATTGTTCATTGCAATTTTGTTAGCTTATATGGTGACAGAACTTTATCATTTTGGGTTGCAACTTATCCATCATTTGAACTTAATCTAACCTAGAACAAACCCCATCATTCCTGACAATGTGCCCCTCAAGATCTTGCTGAGGAGGGACATAACTTTGGAGAAATATAGCATGGACTCAATTTACAATAAAGCCTTATTTGACAGAGATAATTGAGTACTCCAGTCCCTGAAAATAAATTGCTTGATAAGGTTATGACCATAGTGTATCAAGTTTGTAAACCCATTCCCCTGGCTGGTGATAGTAGAACAGGACCATATCCCCTAGCTGGTATTCAGGCAAAACTGGCTTTTGGGTATTGCTTTGATATACTTATTGCTTACTTATAGTCCCCAAGACTTGGCGACTAAGGCCTGTAATTAAAATAATTCATCTGACATCCTTCACAGTGCTACCTCAGATATTTATGACATGGCGATTTCTAATATAGGTTGAACACTTGGGGGTAAGATTGGATCTCAGCCATCTAAAGCTTGAAAATGTGATATCTGTTAACTTGATGGTAGCTCGTTCAGTAGTTCAATAGAGCCACTGGAAGATATTTATTCCAATGAGTTGTGTCAGATTGAGCCATCTTGTGAAAGATGGCAATTAGAGTTCCATTTGCTCATTTCACTGCTCCATTGTTAGTGGAATGATATGGGGCAATAAAGGAGGGACAAGTGCCCATCAATAAATTAAGGTCAATGATTAACTTAGGATATAAAGTTGGTTCCATTATCAGATAACATTACCTTTGGGCTACCATGGTGGGTAAAGACCTGCTTAAGTAAAAAAGAAGTCACTTTAGATCTAAGTGAGGCAACTGAGATGGCCTCAGCCCATTTTGTGAAGTGAACAACCACTAGTATGATATAGCGGTGTCCATAGATTGCCACAGGCAATGGACCAACAACTTCAATACTGATGGTAGCAGATGGGGCACTAGGTGTAAGTCCCGGTGAACATCCTCTGGGCATTAATTGGGCCATCTTTCCATTTCTGATTAAGAAGGTACCAAAGAGGATGGCCATACCCCTCATTACTCAGGGAAATCTCGCTCATGTGGTAGACAAGCGCTGGGTAATAGCCCTTCCACTTTGGATCCTGCTTCCAGTACCCACACTCTCTCAGAAGAACTGTTATGAGGAATCAGTGAAATCTGTGCTGAGATCACCAAAATGGAATTGATCGCAACTAATTCAAGTAGCAATCAGCCTGATACTCATATTTTAAATGGTTGAAAAGGTGTGAAGACTGAGCTATTAGCTGGAATACCAAAAGGTTGCAATTTGGTTTACACAATGATCGAAAAATCCCCCTCCCAAATCTGTCAGGCATTACCCCCAATGGGCAGCTCTCATTAGCAAATTGCGTTGTGCCTGATGCAATGCCACTGGCCACAACTCAGCCTGCCACTAAATTTTGTGGTGTTGATACCCAGGGAACTAACCTGCCCATTCCCAAATAGTTCACTGCTTAGGTCAAATTGACTGCAACTCAGCCCGCTGCCAAATTTTGTGATGTCAGTTCCCAGGGAACTAACCTGCCCATTTCCAAATATTCACCACTTAGGTCAAAACTTGCAGAACCTGATCCCAGCTTGTTTTCCTCAAAATCAATGACTATTTAATCAGGTGCATTGCACTGAGAAAATTGTTGGTCGATTCTCCTTCCTTAAATTTTCCAATAAAAACAACTCCCCCCAAAAACTTGTTTTTATCTGTTAAAAATTCAGCTACCTTCCAGTTCATATTCATTGTATTTCAGCAGCAGTGCTCTGGTATCTCTGTTTGCCATTTGGGTGCTCTGGCATCCAGGCTTGCAGGCCAGTCTAATTCTTACTTCTCTGTTCACCTGACATAATTGACCAACCATCAATCTCTACCATTTCACCTTTCTTGATAGAGATTGGCAGAGCATTTTGTCCTCTTTCCAACTGAATCAGGTTTGTGTTAAGGTTATCCCTGCCCACATTAGTTCCATCCCACCAAAACTCCAAACCCATACCCCATAAGTTACAGCAGCTATCTTGCCCATGTCAAAAGGGTCTGACATCTCAACTTGTAATGAGTTTGCTCCCCAAAGCCCAGCAGTTCCCTCATTGTCATCCTCTTCAAAGGTGCAATTTCTATGGAACTGGGAACCAATCACGTCAAAAATGGAGAAGAGGCTGAGGAAAAGGCTTTTCCTGGCATCCCAAAAGTTTCGATTTTCCATCCAATATATTATGGTCAGAAATTTTCTGGGCCCCCGAGAAATTGGGGAAATGCAAGATTGCATAATTTGCATGAACCTGGTCAAAGCATTCCACATATCC
>JAKSZP010018910.1:0-63839 GCA_022478985.1 Massospora cicadina | reverse complement strand
GTTGCTTACCCGGGAATATTCCTGGATGAGGGCTTCAAGCGCGCGTGCATCTTTGTTATTAGACACCCCCACCACGCAATCATCTGCAAATGCCATCATCTTGACTGGGGTTTGGCCTGGCACATGGACCCCAGTGAGTTGGGCATTCACATTTCGAAGTAGTGGGTCAAGGCTGAAGTTGTATAAGAGTGGGCTCAGGGGGTCCCCTTGTCGCAGGCCCCTTTGAGGATGGACTACTTCCGTTAGGAAACCTGGGCTGCGCACTGCCATTGTTGCAGATTCCGTGAGCAGCATCACCCAGTTAATGAAGCAGGGAGTAGGCGGAATTGTTGGAGGCAGGCCCTAAGGTATCCCCAGTTTACTCTATCATAGGCCTTTTGTTGGTCCAAGAATACAAGTGCCCCAGAGGCTGTGGACTGACACACATTAGCCACAGGGTGCACGTTATCCCAAATCGACCTTCTGGGGATGAAACTGAATTGTTCTGGAGAGATGGTGGCAGATGCTACAGTCCCTAAATGGTTAGCCATGATTTTTGTTAAAATTTTGGTGTCTGTGTTTGTTAGAGAAATGGGGCGCCAGTTGGCTAAGTCTAGCCTATCCCTTTCTTGAAGAGTGTGACTGTAAAGGCCTCATGTCCTCCTGGTAGGAGGCGCATTTCCAACAGGCTTTGGTTGAGTGAGGCTAGCAGCAATGGGGATATATATTTAAAATATTTTTTGTAGAACTCATATGGAATGCCATCTGGGCCTGGGCATTTTTGGTTTGGCGCACCGCAAATGGTAGTCCATAATTCGTTCGGAGTAATTAAATTCATTATTTCCAGGTATCAGAAAATGGTGCGGATATGAGCTCTGTCGAGAAATTCTGCCATTTCGGCCAGCTGAATTGGTTCAGCTCAGTATAACTCGAAGTAATATCTTTGCGTTTCGATTGCCACTTTGGCCAGTGTGTCCACAATAGAATTATCCGATCTTCGCACCTGTGTGCAGGCCACGCTCTGGCGTGGTGCAAAAATTTTTTGAAGAAGTATGCGGTGCACTTGTCACCTTTAGTGATGCGTGTGGCCCTGTATTGGACACAAACCCGATGTTTGTGTTGCCTTTCAAGTGCGTTGAGGTGGGCTGCTGCCTCCGCCCACTTCTGGCCCCATGCCAGGCTATATCCTGAGGCTGGAATGTTGGACTCCAAGTGGGCCAATTCTGCCAGCGCATATGATATAACCACCAATGTGGCTTGTGAGCATCTGGATGAGAGATGGCGATAGTGGCAGATGGTGTCTTCTTTGAAAGTTGCCCATGTGGAAATGGGGTCCGCGCAAAACGGTGCAACAAATGACTTTGCCAAAGTTGCCTCTTCCACCCATGTGGAAAATCCTGGCGACGTGAGCTCTGGGGGGCAGATTTTGCACCAATGTGGGGCCTTTGCAACTGTGACGGGTAAGTGGTATGTTATTTAGACCAGTCGGTGGTCAGAGAATTCCATTTTCATTATTTTGAAGTGGGAGATGTGGGGTTGGAATTTCACCGGTGCTAGAATAAGGTTGATGTGGGTCATGGACCTTAATTGGCCGTTGTGGATGTGAGGACGCATCATGTTTTCGAGCAGTGGGGCATGTTGTGGCAGCGCATCTATTAACCCAAGGGTGGCCTTTGGAACGCGTAGTTCTACGTGACCCTGTGGGGCGTAGGGTGAGGGAGGCCACCAGTCCGTTGGTGAGGTTAGCCAACAGTTCATGTCACTGACTAGGAAAGAATCAGGGGGTAGTGGGAGGGATTTGACTGACAAGAAAAATTCCCGACGCTCTTGTGCACCGTTTGGGGCGTAAATGTTGACAATTGTGTGTGCAACATCAGCCCATGAGAAGGTGACAATGAGCACTCGGTCATTTAGGAATGTTTCTGAAGATGTAAATTTGAAAAAATTGTTTTTCTGAATTAGCACCCCACAGTGCTTCGACCAAAAGGATAGGGATGGTAGGAGCATTGTTTTCCAAGCTTCCTCGGAACCTCGTGGACAGTGGGTTTCCTGGATGGCCAGGATATCCACGGGTAAATTGTTTTGTAAAAACTCAGTTTCCTAGCCCAGGATGGGGAGGCCTTGAGTCCAGCAATATTCAGCGTCCCTAGAGTGAAGGTTTCCCCCATCGCACCTTAGGTGCGAGGGGTAGGCCCCCAGGCCCACCAGCCTCTTCCAGGTCCCCACGGGCTTTCACAGCAGCGCGGGTATTAGCAGTAACGCTATCAGGGTTTTTGTTAATTTTTGCAGAAAGAGTCGCGTTGGCTTTGGCCTTTGCTTTTTGTTTTCCCGACGTCGGACGAATTTTTTGCGGTGCGGATAAGTTTGGTGCACCATCGAGTGGGGCAAAAAAAATTTTTTCAGTTGGGATAGGTCCCAAGTCAGTTTTGACTGGGGCTTGGGTGCAGTGATTGGGTGAGATCGAATTTCCCATCAGATCCTTAGATTGAGTGGCCCGTTCGGCATGGGCCTCCCAATCTGATTGGGTGATGGATTCCTGAGTTGCTTCCGCCACGAAGGTCTCCATGTCCTCCTGGCGTTGTGAGTGTGGGATGGTGGTGGTGACCTTGGCCTTCTTCCACTCCTGCGGGGAGATGGGCTTTACCAATAGGTAGCAGCCTTGTGCTCCCCATGGGAAAGCCTCCTTGGTGCTTGCGGTTGGTTCGTAGTGCGCCTCTCCGCTGGCCATGGCCACCAAGGGGTGCTCTTGGAATATAACGCCCTCTTTGATGGGGCATGTGTGTGCCTTATGGCTGAACGCATCACAGTGGGTGCAAATGGGGCGCGCTGTCCACGGTTACCCGGAATAGGTGGGTGGTGTGCCCTGCGATGTCAATAAAGGTGGAGTGCAGGATCTGGGTTAGGTCCTTCACAATCTCCTCAGTTGAGGTCAGAACTGCAATGGCTTTGCCGGTGCACAGGTGTGGCATCAGCGTGAAACGTTGCATTTTGAAAGATTGTATTTCACTATATATGGCGAGACCATCTTTCAGGTGTTGCTCCAAAATGTCACGTTTTACCGTAGTAGGCAAAAAGTCAAATGTGAGGAAAATTTGGTTTGATTTTGTCCATCTGGTGCATTTAGTTTTGACAACCCATTGCCCTTTGGGGAGGTTGACCACTACGCGCACCGCTGCAGCCTCGTCTGCTGCTATTTTGCTTTTGAAACCTAGGTCCAGCCAACCACACGACATGGAGTGAGGTGCAACGTACACCGCGGTCGGGAAAATTTTGTGTACATCTTCACAAAATTTTTCCCATAGAACCGTTTTTTGGATGTCCAGATACACACGGACTCCAAATTCCACCAACAAAAGTGGCTGGGAATGTGGCGTGTTGATGTACTGGTTGCATCGTGCTTGCCATGTGAGTATCTCTGGGGAAATTGTGACCGCCAGTTTTTTTAGATTTTTTTCTATTCCGCCAGATTCTCCAGGGCGTTTTCAAACGTTAGAGGCCGCGGGCCTTCCGCCTGCTCCTCTTGCCTTGCTTGCCCAACTGCTCCCAGACATGGGCGCAGACTAATCCCCTCTATGAGATTATTAAACTAGATTTAGTCTTGAATTGAATGGGTTGCAAAAGTGTTTGCAACGAGAAAGAAAAGTTTCTAATTATTATATTATATACTATTTTAATTGTGTTCCAAGGACCAACAATTTCCATATCATCCATCTTATTGCTCAGTGGGCTTGACCCTGCATAAAAACCCTTTGGTGTATCTTCTAAATATTACTGGAATTATAACACTTATTATAATCATTAAGCCTTCTGAAGCAATTCCATCCAATATTAGTTAGTTCTTTTATGCTAGATCCAACTGCTTCCTGAGTTCCTTCTTGAACTTGGCCAATATCATAAACCAGCTGTTCTTTTGACCAAACTAGCTACTGGGAATCACAAACATTTTGAGCTCCCCTATGCAGAATTAAGGAACCAAGTAATCAAGGCTCTCTCTATAGCTCTGAACACCTCTAATCTCTCAAGCATCTTAGATCGATATGTTGCAGCCTATTCTTTTCATTTTGCAGGCCAAGTTCTTTGAAGTTGGACCACAAATCTTCAAAACTCCTCAAAGTCCATTGTTCATTCTGCTTTTTAAATCCAAGAAGCTTGTAGTTGTCGCCTTTAGGATGCTGAATGATCCTTTCTTGGCTACCTTGTTTCTGGCACTTTGCATCAATAACTCCCTTTTATGGCTCTGATTGGGAGCATGATTTGGCAACCTACGCCTAGTATCCCGTGCTCTATGCCAGCTAATATGTCCAAAGCTCTTGATGAAGAATGTCAACAAGCACTCAAGACTAATCTTCTGGCTCCAGTGCCATATTGGGACTATTTGGGGTTATTTGCTGACTGCCTCTTTTTTCTTTTGCTTCCCTCCTGATCAGAGTATTGCATTTGGCAAGTACCAACATCTAAATTTTTCTTCACCTTTTCACATTTTCTCAGGGTTCAGCCTCTGCTCAACAAAATTGGCTTCAAGTAGGTCTAGTCCTTGCTAGTTTTAATCTCAAATAGATTTTGATGGTTTATTTACTCATACTGCTATACCTTTTATCTCCCCCATGATGTGACATAGGCGAAATTATTTTCCAATTGAGGATACACAAAAAATAATAAATATTTGACTATTTTATGTTTTTTATATTTTATCAATTTTTTATTATGTTTTTCCTAATTTCATATGGTACCTGACCTTAACTCAGTTCAGCGGTCCATCTTTTTACTCTTTATTCCCCCTAACTGGTTCTTAGGTATACTATGACCTACCAGTTTTCATGGTTCAGAGGTCTTATTTTTTAAGACTTAGCCATTTATTTTGGTTCAGTGGTCCTTTTTTAGGACTTAACCAAAAATCATCAGGACATAACCATTTCAATGGTTCAGCAGTATTTTGGGAACAATCTTATTATTTTTTCCTGGATTTACTGCTTTAGATATTTAGCATAGACCCAATTAATGATTCTTCCATCTGAGAGGTTCTTTATTAGATATGCCTCCATTGCTGTTCTGGTAATAATATTAAATGGACCCAACCACAGCGCATCTAGTTTATTTCATTTTCCAAAGCCATATATGTCAAAATAGGCTACTCTATCACCTACATGGTATTTGGATAATGCCAGTCAGTTCTTATCATCCATTATCTTGCCTTGATTTTTTTCTTCAAGGTCGTATCAAATGCTTCTGACTGCATTTCAATCAGGATATTAGGAATTTGGATCAATTACTTCTCAGCACTCATCCCCAAGGTTGATTCACTCACCAAATATAAAATTGGTGGTAATGTGGACTTCTTTCTATACAGCAATACGAGTGGCGTTTTCTGTCACCATATGGTAACTAATATTTTATGCAAATGTCACCAAACTGAGGTAAATTCCCCAGGAGGAAGTTTTTCTAGTGACAAGATTTCTCAGTGTTGTGTCCAGCATTCCATTCACTTGTTCTACCAGTCTTTTTGTCTCTGGCTGAAAAGGTACTGACTTGACTCTTCAGATCCCCATTATTTTTTTCAACCTCAGGATTATGTGGAAAATGAAATTTGTTCCATTGTCACTTAATAAGACTTGCGGGAATCCATGGCAATATATGACTTGATCCAGGATAAACCATGCATTACTTGTTGCGTCCACTTTTGCCAAAAGACTTCATCTCAACCCATCTAATCAGATGATTGATCACAATAATAATGTATTTGACTCCCCCGTGCTCATAGTCAGCAGTCCCATCACATCAATGTACACCATATGTCATACAAATCCAGGGCGGACTAGTTGATATCTGGTTGTGTTCTTAGGTGGTTTTTGCAACTGGCACCCATGCAGCAAGCCAGATAATTAGTCACATCATAAATGATAGACTCAGCGTGATAATACTGGTGAATTTGGTTGGTTGTTTTTCATAGGCCTTCATGCCCGACATCCTAATGGGCAGCTTGATTTATAGCTGTTCATTCAGACACTTTTCAGAATAACAGTCATTTTCTGTCGCTCAACTTTTATACTTGTCCATCCTTGGTCTTGATATTTTCCATCATTTTTCAAAGTGCACCTTGAATCTTTTGGGGCTGATTTTGATTTCTCCATCGATCATTCTCTAAAACAGATCATCAGGATTTAGTATACCACTTTGACTATTGGTAGCCTTGATAAACCGTCCGCATTTTGGTAAGAAGCTCCTGCTTGGTGGACTATCTCAATGTCATAAGGTTGGAGCTTCAGGGCCCGTTGGGCCAAACGTCCTTCCTATTCTTTAAAGTTGTGTAGCTAACATAGGGAAGAGTGGCCCATTACCACTTTAAAGTGCATGCCGTGAATATAGAAAAACTGCTTACAGGCGTAAATAACAGTAAGGCATTCAAGCTCAGAAATGGTGTAATTCCGTTCTTCAGCTGACAACGTCTGGCTCACATAAGATACTTAATGCTCATCTCCAAGTTCATCTACTTGACTTAGGATGGCGCTGATCGCCATTGTCATGTCCTAATGAAAAATTGAGGGTACCAACTGCAAGGATGTAGCTAGTCGTCAGGAGACCAAAAAGGTGAATTTGCAGGCCACCCGACCTCAAACATACCCAGGACCAGCGCTGGGTTTAGGCTAGATATGCTCAGGTCAGTCTAGGGGATGTGTGTGATGCCTCAGCCCTGTGTTATGGCATGGGTATTAAAAGCACTAGCTAAATTATATACAGCGATGGTTTAGTTTGGTTGCTCGGTGAATGGGGTTTCAAAACCAGTCTGATTTCTTAAAAATCGCTAAATCAGGTCAGCTATGTTTACAATCAATAACTCGAGTTCAGTCAATATTGAGATATAGTACCCTTGCCAATGGAAGCGTGCACCTATTAGTGCACCTGGGATTAGCATCACTTCCTCCAATTGTCAATTACACCCAATTTGTTTACATATGTTTCCTCAAGACCAACTTTCTCATTGGCCAACTTACTTATTAAAATTACCCATTAGTTTACATTTTTGTTGTGGTACCTTGGGCAAACCTGTGTGTGGACCTCCTCAAGGAGGTCTTTAACAACATTGGCCGTTCTATTTCTTCAAAATTGTCTTCAAGATCAAGTGCACCGTTGGGCCCCCTTAGTCCCCTCCAGACTATGTCACCCAAACCCTCCAGAACTGATCTTCACTTGGTTTTGGGCTATCTGTGGGTCCACACAAGTGTTGCTGTCTACTTGTTACCAACTACTATATACCGCGTTATACACCCTTGAACTAGGTTACTTTGGCTTTACCATTCTTCGCGGTGCCCCATGTACCATTATTTTAATGACTAGTTCCCTGGTGGTGTGGCGGTGCATCTTTCACCACCTCCCAGGGAATGATAGAGTACAGACACTCTCTTTACAGCCATTAACTAAGCATTGGCCTGAACTATATACTCCTAATTAAAATTTGGATATTTAGAACATTGGCAAGTTTAGCAGATACTGACATAACTTGTTGAAAGAATCCTGGACCTCTTCGTCCATATGAATCCTTTCTTAAGGTACTTTAGCAAATGAAACAGGGGCTTTGCAAACTTTTCTCTCTCGTTGCAAACACTTTTGTGACAAATTCAATTCAAGTCTAGGTAAAATTTGATAATCTCATTGAGGAGAATAGTTGGCGCCCAATGTCAGGGAGCAGTTGGGCAAGTTGCTTTAAGGGCACAGGTATTGGCCCCACGTCAACCAAATTTTGTAAACGCCCCAGAGAATCTGGCGGAATAGATAAATTAATAATAAAAAACTGGCCGTTACCATTTCCCCAGAAATTTTGGCTTGGCAAGTGCGCTGCAACCAGTTCATCAATACACTGCACTCCCAATGACTATCATCGGTGGAACATGGGGTGCATGTTTTCCTGGATATTAAGCAACCACTTTGGGAGATGTTTTTGGAGATTTACACACACATTTCCCAAACGCGGTGTACGTCGCACCCCACTCCATGCCACACAGTTGGCTGGATCTTGGCTTCAAAACAAAGGAAGCAGTGGATGAAGCTGCAAAGGCGCGCGTAGTAGTAGACCTCCTGGATGGTCAATGGGTATTAAAAATGAAGCGCACCTGATGGATTAAATCAAACCAAATATTTGTGACTTTTGACTTCCTACCCACAACGGTTAAGTGCACCATGCTCAAGCACCACCTGAAGGCTGGGCTCGCCATATAAGGAGAAATACAATCCTTCAAAATGCAGCACTGTACGCTAATGCCAAACCTGTGCACAGGTAAAGCGATTTCTTTTCTCACCCCATCCATGGGAATTGCGGAGGATTTAATCCAAATCCCACACACTTCTTTCATCAAAGTCAATGGGTAGAACGCCCATCCATTCTGGGTCACCGTGGATAGTGTGCCTCCCATCTGCACATTCTGTTGCACTTTTGGCCACAAGGCTAACACCTGTCCTGTCAAGGAGGGCATTACTCATCAAAGAATTCTCTTGGATGCAATGGGCAGTGCAGAAGCCCATTATGAGCTGACACTAAACACTGACAAAGCCTTCCCATGGGGAGCGCAAGGCTGTTACATTGTAGTAAAAATGGTGTCCCCACAAGAGCGGAAGAAGGCCAAACAGGCCCACAAGGCGGCAGCCAAGGAGGCGGCCAAGACCGCGTCTGCCATCCCGCCAGACCAATTTCAAGAGGACGTTGAGACTTTCACGGTGGAAGCAGCTCGTGAATTTCTCAACCAATCATATTGGGACGCCCAAGCCAATTGGGCCACCCAAGCTGAACACCTGAAGGGCGAATCAGTTTCACCTGACCAATGCGCCTAAGCATCAATTGAGACCAAGTCGCTCACCGGCAATACTGCCAAAATTCCACCTCCAAGTGATGGTGCACTGCAAATGCACGCACTGAAAAAAACACACTCCACAGTGGGGAAAAAGTGAAGGCAAAAGCCAACGTGAACACCACTGCTAAAGCTAACCATTCTGACATATACTTTGTAGCATCAATACCTATGGTGACAAGCAGCACGGTGACGAAAAAGAGAAGGCTGAAGGGCTTGAGTGCCCTTCCCCTTGCACCTAAGGTGCAATGGGGGAGCCTTTACTTTAGGGACGTTAAACATCGCTGGACTCAAGGCCTTGCCGTCCCAGGCTAGGAAACTGTGTTTTTTACAAAATAACTTACCTGTGGATATCCTGGCCATTCAGGAAACCCACTTTCCATGTGATACTGAGGAATCATGTAAAACCATGCTTCTCCCTTCCCTCTTCTTTTGGTCTGAGCACTGTGGGGTGCTAGTTTGAGTGAACATTAATTTTAAATTTATTTCATCAAATTTATACCTAAACAGCCACGTTCTTGTTTTCACCTTTTTGTGAGATGACAAAGTGCACTCTGTCATTAACATTTACGCCCCAACCTGTGTGTGAGTACTCCAGGAATTTTTCTTAACAGTCAAATATCTTCTGCTACCCCCAGCCCTCTTGTTGTTGAAGGCATGAACTGCTGGAAGAACCCATCCACAGACCACTGGTCTTCATCAACTACACCCCCACTGGGGCACGTTGAACTTTGCATTCTCAAAGCCACCCTAGGGCTGTTTGATACCTTGCTGTGCCATGCTTCTCTACTCACTAACATGTCACGCCCCCACATACACAACAGCCAGTTAAGGTCCATTACCTGCATTGACCTTATCCTCACACCACTTAAATTTCATACCCAAATTCCCACTTCACCACAACAAAAAATGATTTATTTGACCACAGGATGGTATCAATTTCCTTCCGTTTATCCAACCCAGCAGCCCAGGTGCCTAAATGGTGCAAACTTTACCCTGCCAAAATTGCATTGCCAAGAAATTCCTCATGGGTAGAATCTGTGACCTCAGCTCCAGAGTTTGTCACACCATTATGTGCAGATCCAATTTCCACCTGGTCAACCTTCAAGGCGAGCATAATCTTCCAGGCTCACCACCTCTCCTCCAGCCACTCATGGGCCACCTTGGCGATCATTTTGCGCACACTGGCAGAGTTGGACCACCTGGAGTCCAACATCCCCGCTGTGGACTACAGCCTAGCTTGTGGGTCACAAGTGGGATGAAGTGGCCGCCCACCTCAACGCACTGTTGAAACAACACAAACATCGGGTTTGTGTTCATTATAAAGCTAAAAAATATTACAACGGGTGACACATGCTCCGCTTACGTTACAAAAATTCTTTGCAACGCGCCAGAGTTTGGCCTGCACACAGGTGCAAAGGCCAGACCACTTTGTTGTGGATATGCTACCAAAGTAGTGATTGAAATACAAAACTATTACTCCAAACTGTATCAATCCAATCCGATTCTGCCAGCCAAAATGGCAAATTTTACCAAAAGTGCACACATCCACACTGTTTCATGATTCCTAGAGTTGATGAATTTGATTTCTTGGGACAAAGTCTGGTCCACCGTTCACGGTGCACCATATAGGAAATGCCCAGGTCCAGACGACATCCCTTATGTTTTCTATAAGAAGTATTTCAAAGATTTATCCTCCTTGCTGCTTGCCTCTCTTAACCAATGCCTTCTGGAAACGCGCCTCCTGCCTGGAGGGCAAGAGGCCTTCACAATTACATTATACAAAAAAGGGGATAATCTGGACTTGACCAACTGGCGCACATTTCTCTCACTAACACAGACACAAAATTTTTACTAAAATCATAGATAACCGTCTAGGGGTTCCTGCCTCTGCTCTCATTTCCCTGAACAATTCAGTTTCATACCCAAAAGGTTAATTTGGGACAATATACACACTTTAGCAATGTATGTTGGTCCACGGCTTCTGGAGCAATTGTATTTTTAGACCAGCAGAAGGCCTATGATAGAGTCAACTGGGAATGCCTCAGAGCCTGCCTCCACAAGTTCCGCCTCCACCTCGCTTCATCGATTGGGTGATGTTGCTAATGGAAACCGCCACAATGGCTGTGTGTGGCCCTGTCTTAGTCACGGATGTAGTCCGCCCTCAAAGGGGACTACGCCAAGGGGACCCTCTAAGCCCACTATTGTATAACTTCAGCCTTGACCCACTTCTTCAAAATGTGAATGCCCACCTTACTGGGGTCCACGTGCAAGGCCAAGCCCCTGTCAAGATGTTGGCATTTACTGATGATTGTGTGGTTGGGGTGTCTAACAATCATGATGCACGCGCGCTTGAAGATAATATCCAGGTTTACTCCAGGGTAAGTAATGCAGCACTCAACGCCTCCAAAACCAAAATTGTCTCCTTGGTCAGTATCAAGCCCAATGGGCCCCATCGCCCTGTTTCCTACCCGCCTCATCAGCTAGCGCACGAGTTAGCTTACCCTGCCCACCCCACACCGCCCCGCTTGTGCTCCCTTTGTGCTAAGCCCCACAGTTGGCCTCGTCCGCCATTTGAGGGTGTGTTTGGAGGCAGGAAAGTACGACTCATTGGTGATGGAAAACCATATCCTTGACAACATTACAAAATGCATAGCTTCCCTCAGAGCTCGTCAGACCTCCCTTACAGGCAGGGTAGTGCTAGCCAACTCTATGCTCCTCTCTAAAGTTTGGTTTGGGGCCCACGACATCCCTTTTTCTTATGTTGCTTCAAGTCACTATACGCCCTTCTGCAAGGGTGGCTTTGGTTGGGCCACCCACCGCCGGTGCACCTGGATGTCATTTTTGGCCCTCGCCATTGTGGTGGTATAGGTCTGCTCATTTTTGAGACCCATGCTACCAAAATCCTTGGCACAAATGATCGCGGCTGTTACTAACCCTATAATCTCAGCCCAGCACTGGCCCCGTGCAGCCCGCTCCTACTTCTCCCATGCCCTGGGCCTCATCAATCCTTCCCACCCCCACTCTCTGTTGAAGTACCTTGCCTCGCATCCTTCTGCAGTGGGCCCACATGGGACGTCGCCCCACAAAAAAAGGATCCTCCTCTCCATGCAGAGCGCTGAGTGGAGAATTCGCATCTGTGGGCACACCGCCTAGAGGGGAGTCCCTCTCCTCAGTTCACCCAGGAAGTACAAGGAATTCCTATTCTGACTGGAGTGATACCCATGCAACCCACTACCATGGCCAGGGTGGACTACCTGCACATGATGGACATCCCCTGCCCACTTGATACCCAGAAGCCATTTGGAAGTATGCCCACCACCCTCTTCTGCAAATGCATATTCATTCCCATGTGTGGCGCTGCTTGAGACGGGTCTACCGTACTTCTAAAAGCTCTAACGCTATGCACTCATCCTGTGTCATGTGTGGCCAGTATGGAACGCTGGTTCACCGCCTGGAAAAGTGCCCTCCATCTAAAGCGATATGGCGTGAGGTGCAACGTCTGTCTCTTCAGGACCAATCACAGCCCTTCAGCCTGTCTAAGGACATGTTTGCTTTATCCATGGCTTCCCCTCTTCCACCCTCCCTCCATGCCTTGATAGTCGCAATCGCTATGTGGACTATCACACAATTGTCTTGGATGCCATCTCAGGCTCCACCCCCACATCAAAGGAGCTGTACGCCGGTTCTGGTCACACTTAGTGGACCACTTTCAAGCGTGGATGTTTGGGTAACTCCCACCACGTCGCAGCCAGTTGGTCTCATCCTGGTTCCCAGTTTGGTTCATTGTTTCAGACCACTTCCTACATACGTGCTCAATAGAGGCGCAAGCCCCTTCACACGTGACCCCTCCTTCCCTTAGCGTTCCCACTGGCAACAGGAGATAGCTTTTGCTTCTCTAGGGTGCCCTCCTCTCGCTGAAGTTTTGTTTTTTAGTCTCTTATTGGAAGTGTCCATCCCCTGGCCAGCCTTCCCTAAATAAAATTTAAAATTTAGAAACAGGGGCTTTGCAATTCTCGCAAAATTGCATATAAATCTTTGGTGATATCTGACCATTTCAAGGTACATTTGGGTATCTTGGACAATTCTCAGGATTACTATCCACTCTATGGATTTATTTTTCTGTGTTTGTGGCTGCATTCCACTGGAGTTGATGACAAACCCCAGAATTTCAACATTTTTTTGAAGGAGTGGCACTTCCTCAGCTTAATCTTCAGGTTAGCCACGGACAGTCTCTTGAAGACTTCTTACAAAAGATGAGGATGGTCATTAAAGGTCCTACTGAACACATTCATATAGTTTAAGTACACCAGGACGCATGACAACTTCAAGTCAAGCATATGGCTTCCATGGCCATTTGGTACATCGCAGGCACATTGCAAAGACCATGGTGCATCTTAGTTGGTTGTATAGCACCTGCGCAGTGATGATCATGCACTTCTCTTGGTCTTCCATCGGCAAATTGATTTGCCAATATCCCAATATTAGATATATTGCAGAGAAATATTTTGCTTCTCTCAATTAATCTAGAGCGTCATCAATTCGTGGTAGTGGATATGAATCCTTTTTTGTTAGTTTGCTAAGCCTTTGATAGTTAATGACCACCCAATTAGAAATATCCTTTTTCTTCACTATTAGTATTGTGCTCTCCCAGGGACTTGATGGCGGAAATAGGAGCCCATGCCCACTAGTTTGCTTATTTACTTTTCCACTACTGCATCAGTGGCCTTTTACCATCGGATTATCTCATCCTATTGGTAAACTTTCCCTGGTGTTTTTATGGACTATGTTCTTTGCGCACCCTAAGTCGTGATCATCCTAAGAAAAGATTTCCTAATACTTTTTTATAGTTGGGCACCTCCTCTTGCTGTCTTTCCATCAGATCAGCTTTTAGCTCTTGGTTGACAAGTAACTTAATACTTTTGGTAACCCATGCTGGTGATCCCGTTTTGGTGTGAGTCCCAATTTCATAAAATTTTTTAAAAAAATTCCGCCATTGGGATCAGATGGATAAATGAGATAATCTGAGGCGTCAAAATCTTTTTCAGTTTTCCACTCAAATTTTCCAGGAAAACTCAGATTCCCCCATGGCCCAGCATTATAATCCCTGGCACCACCTATGGCTCTATTCTGGACTTCTTCCATGGGCTGCTGACCTCTCCATACAACAGCTCAGAATCCTCAAAGTCAGTTTTGTATTACTATTATCTGCAATCCCGGCGATATGGTGTTTTACGTCTTGATTTGTAATGGAATACCCCAATCTTCCAGGATTTCCGTCAACAATTTACCTTTTCTTTCGTCCAACCAATTGGTAGTGAATTGGAATTATGACATCGTTGTAAATCAAAGTGATGAAGTTGTTCATCCTGGAAAGTGGAGTTTCCTCATCTCTCTGATAAGCTAGAGGCAATGTTTGACCCAATAGGGATAACGTATTATCTTTGAAGTTACATTTGACTCCATATATCCTTAGAAACTCAGTAGTGGTTAAAATATTGTAGTTTTGGTTAGAAAAAACTATAGCTGGGGCAGATACCACCAGAGATCCAAATCTGAGTGGTAAAGCGCTATACGCTCCACAAGAGATGGTCATAACATCTCAGCAGTTCAATAATCCCTTATGTTTTAAATCATGCGGGATTCTCATTTTCTTCACCATCTTGGTTGAGACAAAGTTAATTGGCGCCCCACTCTCAATAATTGCCCACACCCATACTTGATTGACCAGTATATCAATATATGCACACTCAGAGTATTGAAAAAATGGTATTTAGTGAGTGTATAGCGTCATTATTTGCCAATTTGAGGGTATGAATTATCTTCGCCAACAGACCAAGCAATGATTCCTTAATTGCGCTAAGGGGGATTGACAGAAACGCCTTATATATAATTTATTCTCAGCCAGAGCATCATGATTCTCAGTAGATTGAATCTTGTCCGCTAGTTGATGTGCATATGGGCGAGCGACATCATTGATTGTTTTGGGGTTAATCCATTTCACTCAAGATTTGGTTACTGCATTGAAGTCAAAGTTGACCACTTGGTAAAGCTGGTCCTGTGCATTGTCATCAACTAAGAAATCACTAATATCAATATCCTTATTTAGGATATCAGAAGTGCCTTTTTTAACCGCAGTTCTAGACTGTTCCCCACTTAGGCCATGGGCCCTTTTCCCAACTCCTGTGCAGGTTTGGCCTCCTTTCCTGAACCACGTTGATTAGCTCCTTAGGCTTCTTACTGAAGCACTGGGCAGCAAAGTGGACCTTTCCTCCACACTGGTAACATCACAAGTTACTCTTAGCTGTCTGGTTGAACCCCTCAGGTTTTTTCCCAGCACTGTTCAATAGTTTGACTTCTTGGCGGTTTCTGTCACTTTAAAAGGATTTGAGTTTTGGACCAGACTCAATTTAAGCTTGATTAGGGGCCTCAAACGTGGCTCCTAGCATCTTCATGTGATATACCATTTTCAAGGTGTTATTTCAGTTGCTAACGCAGAAGACATCATTTTATGGGATCACAATAAGGCTTAAGGGCCGCTTGTAATGCAATCCACGCGTAAAAGTTTTCTAATATTTTTGCTCCAACCAAAATCTGCAATTCTTGATAATATAGGTTAGCGAATTTCGCTGAGGTCTTATCTTTCTGGAATTGGATCCACAAAAATTCTTGCTTGCGTTTCAGCATATGCATAGGCTTCCAAACTCATTCATTATTGCAGCCTTGGCCTCCAAATAAGACAAGCTGCCTCCCTCTAGATTAGGTAACACTAAGTTTTGATAGTGTGTATCCAAACAGTTCATTGTCAAAGCTTTTGTTTATTGCCAGACCCAAACATAATCATGTTGAACAGTCGGAAAAACTTGGGAGTGTTGTCCCAATAAAAATTGGGTGTTTTTGGCGCAACTCAGAATTTTTCAAAATTACTATAGCTGCCAATCTCAGCTCAGCTACCAAACTGACTTGAGGAGTAACCTTGGGGTTATTTATGAAATAGTCACAAATGCTGTCAGAATAACCTAGAAGTTGTTAATCTCCCAACTGGAGTTCTAGGTGTATTTTTTTTGCATTGGCTGCCGCATAAGGTTCTCATTAACATCTCTGGTTCTTCAGATTGTTGACTTGTTTCAATAGTTGTTCCATGTCTGAGCTAAGTGAGCGCAAACAAACGCAATCTGCTTTACATTCCATTTTAGAAATAATTTTATGACCAAATCTCTTTCTATCTTTTAATGATGTTTCTTCCCCAAGTAACTCATTGCTAAAATTGAAAAATTCTTCAACTCCTCCCTTGATCTTATTGACACTCTCCTCTAAGGCAGCGAATTCTCTATTATTGGCTGAATTCAATGCGTTCTTGTTAACAGTTGCCAATTCCGTCCTTGGACTTTTCAAATCTTCCTTATAGGACATCGTAGATTGTCTTAACTTACTCAACTACCCCCTGTAGTGAGCACCAATGTTAAAAACTGGGACTAGTGGCTCAAATTTTAAAAACTGACTGACTGATAGTTCCTAGAAGTTAACTGCACAGGTTCAGTATGTGCACAATCCACTTTATTGATAGATATATATGAGTGATAATAGTATGATACTATTATCCATAGTTGAATAATTAAACCAGAAGTGGTCCAACGCTAAACTTTAAATAAACCACATAATACTGATTTGACACTTAGGAAATTCTTCCCTATTCCGTCTGAACTTAATTTACTCTCAGATTCAGAGGCTCTGGCCCTAGTTCTCGTCACGTTAAGTTGGTGGAGGTCCACATCAAAGATCTGCTTCACTTCTAAGGATATCAAATCCTTACTATCTATACACACAAAAGATTCCACAATTATTGTATGCTACAATAATAATTAACTGAAGTTGAATAGAACTTGATATTAAATCAGTTCTAACGTATGATCTTTTTTGTCTTTCTTATTAGTAGACTTACTTAGGAATTTATAGGAGAAATTCGGTGCCCAACTCCACGGTTGGCGCCTCAGCCATGAAACGGCAGCCGTTGTCATTATATTCCCTACAACGTCTCTACCAGCGATCGTCTTCTTCATAGGGGCAGGGATTCCTCTGTTAAAAATCCAAGAGACTTAAAATGGAAAGACCCAGAAAACGTGTAACTAAAGTTCCTACTCATCACAGCGAACCATTCACATTTGGCTAGTGACCTGCTTAGATAATGGGACTATTTACCCACTATAGCAGGTCCTGAAGAAACTGATTGATTTGCTAGTTGCAAGAGGCATCACTCGCCTTACAACCGCTGATTAACTTTCCAATCATTTGGCAACGAAATCTGACCAATACCAATCAGTATACCTGATAGTAACAAGTGATAAACTATCAGATGCCACAATTTTGTCAGCAATTCTTCCCAGCGAGATCTTGAGCATTTTCATGGATTTATCCCCTATGGATCCAAACCTGGAAAATTAATCAAATTTCCTTGTACATTATTAACCCAAGTCCACGGTCAACAAATATTTGATTCATTCGCTAGTAGGACTTATCCCCTAGTGAACCAGAAGATAAACTAGGAAGCTGAAAAGGTGGACAAAAATCTCACTAGATGGAAAGGGAAAACTTTAAATAAAAATGGTTGAGGCTCTCCCTCAGAATAACAAAGACCATGACTTGGTTAGATTCCAAGGGGGAGACCTTGACCAAGTGAAAGTTAAAGTATAGACATGACAAAGCTTCAATCAAAAGTGGTCTAGACGTAAATGATGATATAATCAAATTTGCATAAAATTTGAATAGTATATAATGACAAATAGTTTAAGACCTCCTTTAGAAGGTCAGTGTCATGCCTGTCACAATTTTGATATGACTGGATGATAAGCACTAAGTTGATATGGTGGAATGGGTTGGAATCCGCTGAGTTGTTATAGTTACAATTAATTGAGCGCCTCAAAATGAGGCGATATTGGATTGTTGGGAAATCGGCCAAATTTGGTGATTGTGAATTGACGAATGAATAATTGGTGGAACCAATGAAATATGGTGAAGTGAATTACAAAGCCATTAGAGTGGTACAATCCAAAAGCGTTACCATAAAAGTGGGTTGAGATGATTGAGGAGGTTAGGTTGTTAGTAATTTAGAGTGAGTATAACAGAGAATCCACTGTATTAATATAATAAATAAAAGAGAGTTGAGGGAGCGAGTGCTCCATATTTATTTATATATTTATTTATAAGTTTATTATGTCATGTCGAGGACAACAATCATCATATTGTTGGTCCTAATTGCTCAGTGGGTTGAACCCTGTGCAAAAATCTGTCGGCATATCTCTCAAATACTGCCAATTTTTATAACAGTGGTGCTCACTACAGGGGGCCCATTGCTCAATCACATAGACTAATAAGAGTCCCTCAGTTTCTAGTCATATCATATCTGGCTTGCTTCACTAAGGATCATCTTAACACACTGCAACTGTTGAATATGCAGAACTTAAGCTTGCCCTAGAAGCTGTGCTCAATTGTAAAAAGGAATTTCTGCAAGAATGTTGCATTGACAAGCTGCCTCCATTGACCGCGATGGGAACATCCATGGGTTTTTTAAATGACTTGAGTTTGCAGTAGAAGGGGCATCAGATTAGCGTAAAGCCAAATTACTAATGTCCGTTTTGGATGTTGGAAGCACCAACTAAGTTACTTGCTATCTTCCAAGCAGTTCCGTTACCTATCAAAAAGTGAAGGATACTGTGCTGTGGTTGTTTAAAGGAACTTCAAAAGGGCGCTATAAAAGGCTGAGTTTATTATCATTGGGTTTCAGCCTAATGAGACTTTCATTGCGTTTGCTGATCAGCTCTCAGCAGAAGCCCATGTGTTAATTGGGGCAGGACAAATAACTGAATGTGACATAATCATAGCATTGACCTCTGCTGTGAAACCTTACTGAGAGCTTTTTAATACCTTGGCTCCATATTTAGAGGTTGATGTATCCTTGCTCAAATTTGTTAAAATTCTACGCCGTCTATCCGCTACTTTCCCTCCACCCAATATAGAGCGGAAACCTAGTGCCTCTGCTGCTAGCCTTTTTTATCCGGAGGAATCATCCCTCCATATTCAGCGATTGGTCAGCATCCCTTGGCCTTATCATTAAGATAAGCCTCGCTTCCAACCCACTTGCTAACAGCAGTTTACCTAC
This sequence comes from Massospora cicadina, assembly GCA_022478985.1. NCBI lineage: Eukaryota > Fungi > Entomophthoromycota > Entomophthoromycetes > Entomophthorales > Entomophthoraceae > Massospora > Massospora cicadina. The sequence continues at coordinate 44,867 of JAKSZP010018910.1, read as the reverse complement.
CAGGAGGGGCTGGGTTACACTGTTTGATTCAGCCCAACCTTTAGGGTGCCTCCTTTTACAACAATCAAGGTCGCAGGTCTTATGGAGTCAATTTCTTCTCATGTGGTCGCTCACGGCACCTGGCTTGAAGTTGTTGCAAATGTCGGGTTCATTACCTACCGCAGGAACAGTACCAGGGAAAAGTCAGAGCGGAGTAGAGATGGTAAACTCTACCTCCACTATTCTGACCCAAAACGTCCCACCGGAACCTATTCCTGTACCTTCAGTGGAAGTTCCTCAGTATGATGACGCCTTCTTATATCAGCGACCTGTTGGAGGTGTAAATGTGCTGACACAAACGAAATTCATTAACATGGCGGAAGCAAGCTCTCAGGATTAACCAAAGCCTTATGCTTGTCAAATGTTCAATCACCTTTCTACTGATGAACCATTTTCATTAGCTGATGCGCTTCTTTTGAAAAAAATAAGCGTGGCCCTCCCTGTGGATGCTATTGTTAAAGAATACCCTAAAGTGGGGAAGAGTATTATGGCCTTCCTTGGAAAAAGAGATTATTTAAATGTTCATGTTACAAACAATTAGAATGCATCTTATGCTGAGTGTACTTACTGTGAAACAGTTGTAGCATAAACCCAAGTTTGTGCAATAATAGATATGGGTGCCTCAATCGACATAGTGTCCACAAAGTTGGTGGCAAGGCTGGCATTAAAGCCTGACGTGGAACATCTTATGGTGTATGGGACTGCAGGCATGGAAAACAAAGTCTCTGAATGAGCGTACAGTGCACTACCTTTGCGATTCAGGTCAATTGTCATTGTAACCCCAGCCATAGTGCTACCAAACAATAACTATGACCTTTTAATCAGAACTGCTTATATGCGCCACAATGGGGTTGTTGTTGATATGACAGCAGAGACATTTGAAATTCTGGGGCAGCGGATCTCAATCTACTTTACCTCCAGCGGAATGCCAAAAGATCGGTACACATGAGTCATATTAACTTTGCATATGTTGATGAGGTGGTTTCAGTTTGCTATCATTGACTAAAGAGCAATACTTGGGCTCTTCCCCATCAAATTTATGGATATCAAGGGCTACCACTTAGAGCTGCGGGCCCTATATCTATTCCCTCTGGACACCAAGTAATCATAAACACTGAGTTAGAGGTGGAAGTGCCTGCTGGGCTTTATGGGGAAGTCATTGGGCCTTATCAGCAATCATGGTTTGAGCCCCATGTGGCCTCAGGCATTATACTTCTGGGACATAGGGAGATCAAGGTCTTATTAGCATATCCTCAGAATAAACCAATGCAAATCCTCTGACACCAACTAGTGGCGTACTTACATTTTATTCTAGTTAAAGAGGTCCTCCTGGTTCTTGAGTTCAGTTCGTTTGATGAATTTTGCATGCCCATTGAAACACATCCTGGCGTAATGGCAGTTGTACCTCATGAAAATTTAATGGGGCTAACAGAAGACCAAAGAGATCAATAGAATCCTTATTTCAAAATTATAAAGATATCTTTGCTGTTGACGATCACGATTTAGGGTGCGCTCAGGGGGTTGTCCATCAACTGGACACTGGGGATCATCCCCCCATTAGGTTTCGCCCAGCCCACTGATCAAGGGCAGCGGAAGAAGTTGTCAATGCGGAGATTGACCAGCTGTTAGTGCATGGAATGCTCAAACCATCTAAGAGTCCGTGGGCTACCTGTCTTAATTGTTAAAAAGAAGGATGGTACTAACCGTGTAGTAATTGAATACCAGAAGCTTAATAGTATCACTAAAAAGGACTCATACCCTCTTCCACGGATTATGATGTGCTAGATTGTTTAGGTGGAGCTCGCTATTTCTCGGCAATGGATTTGATATATGGTTATTGGCAAATTGAGTTGCCCTAGCGGAACAAGAAAAATGCGCCTTAATCACATCCAAAGGGCTTTTTCAACCAACTCATATGCCACAAGGTCTATGTAATGCCCCAGCTACATTCCAACGAGCAATGGACAACATATTGGGGGATCTGAAGCTGTCATGTGTTCTTATGTACCTTGACGATATTAATGTCTTCTCTTGCACATTCACTGAGCACCTTACCCATCTAGAAGAGGTATTTCGCCGACTGGCTGAGGCCAATATCAAGATTAAGCCCAGGAAATGTCACTTCTTCAAGGATCGATCATAATACCTCGATTTTGTGGTGAATGCAACCAGGCTGAGACCCCAACCAGCTAAGGTGGAAGCTATTTAGAAGATGACTAAGACATCTAGTAAACGGGACATTCAGGTGTTTTTGGGGATGGTGGGTTATTACTGACGCTTCATAACCAATTTCAGTTGCATTGGAGGGCTGCTGTTTGAGCTGCTAAAGAAGGATGTAATGTTTGAATGGACGGAACAGAGCCAATGTGCCTTTGATACACTTTAAATGGCACTAATTAGTGCGCCCATGTTATGCTACCTAAATTTCAAAAAGGAATTTTTTGTACAAACTGATGCATCTCTTTATGCTGTGGGGGCAGTTTTGTCCCAAAAAGATGATGAAGGAGAGGAGCACCCAGTGGCGTACTGCAGCCAAAGTCTGAATAGCCATGAACATAATTATACTGTGACCGAGCGAGAGTGCTTAGCAGTGATCTACGCATATAAGCAATTCAGAGTCTACCTGCATGGGGTAAAGTCAAAATCATAATAGACCACGCATCATTACGCTGGTTGCAGAACCTCAAAGAACCTGAAGGCCGTTTAGCTCAATGGTCTCTTAAGCTGCAGGCTTATGATTTCGAGATCCTTCATTGTCTAGGAGAAAATCATCAGAACGCTGACTGTTAATCTCAATTGCTGACTGTTGCGGTGATGGTGGACCTCAGCAATGTGATGTACGACAAGATGCTTAGTGGAAAGTGTGACGATGAACCACCCCAAGTGATCAAAGCATTAAATGAGATGTGAACAAATACTCTCCAATGGAATGGGGATCTGTACAAGCAGATTGGTGATTCTATGGTGAATTTTCCACGACCCTCAGCCTGGCTGGGAATTATTATGAGTGCCCACAAGGCAGTCAGACATGGCAGAGTGCGCAAGACAATGGAGTTTTATAGCCCCGGTATTATTGGGAAAGTATGAACTTTGATGTGCTCAAAATTGTTTCTTGTTGCCATCAGTGCCAAGTGGAGAAGCCATTCCACTGTAAGACGTCTTATCAGGTAGGGAAGCCCCATTTTTCTTGGCATACTGTTTCCCTGGATGTCATTGGTCCCTTGCCAACAGGAGCTAACCGGTGTAAGTACATTCTTGTGGCTATTGACCATCTGACCTGGTGGGTTGAAGCAAGTGCAATACGAGATTTGGGGCAGTTACAGTGGCCAAGTTTGTGATGGAGTGTATTATTAAGCAACAGGGATGCCCTCAGTTTATTCTCACTGATAATGGAATCAATATCACCTCGCACATCCTCCCCAAACTGAATGAGCTTATGGGTATCTTTGGGGTTCTAATGACCTCATATCGCCCCAAATCTAATGGAATGGTTGAATGAGTGAATGGGACTCTGGTGAATATCCTGCGAAAATTAGTAACAGATCGACTATCTGATTGGACCTCCCTTCTTTCCACTGCCTTGTTTGCCTATAACATCAGTTACCATTCCACCACGGGGAAAAGTCTCTTCCAACTACTATACAGTTGACACCCAGCTCTTCCAGTGTTACTTTATTCATGTGTGGAAGACACCAGCGGAGTGGAACCCCACCACTATTTTACTAACCTTACAAACATTCTGATCAAATTGCAAACTGAAGCCTATTTCTTTAGCTTATCCAAGAAGATCAGGAATCAGGCCGCGGATCAGGTAAGTCAAAGTGGGTTATCACAGTTCAAGGAAGGCGACATGATTCTCTTTCACGACCAGCATGGGTTCAGGCAGAAACATAAGCTGACCAGTATATGGATTGGTCCGTTTGAAGTAATTGAGAAAACTGGGGTTGACACATATACTATCAAGGACCCGTTAGTGGTAAAATTATAAACTGAGTACATGCAAAGTTTCTCTGGGCATATAAGCAATAGGAGCCTTATCATCCAGTCAAAAAGGGGGTAATGTTGCGATTCCAATATGAATGGATGATACGCACTAAGTCAATATGGTGAAATGGATGGAATACATGAAGTTGTTATGTGTTGATTAATTGAGCGCCTTGAAATGAGGCGATATTGGATCACTGGGAAACCGGCTGAATTGGGCAATTCGAAATTAATGAATGAATAATTGGTGGAACCAATGAGATATGGTGAAGTGAATTACTAAGCCATGAAAGCAATACCATCCAAAGTCACTACCTTACAAGTGGGATGAGATGATCAAGGAAAGGTAGGTTGTTAGTAATTTAGAGTGAGTATAACAGTGATAATCCGCTTATTAATATCATATAAAAGAGTTGAGGGAGTGAGTGCTCCATATTTATTTATTTATAAGTTTATTCTGTCATGTCTAGGACAACAATCATATATCCTGGGTCCTAATTGCTCAGTGGGTTGGACCCTGTGCAGAAATCCGCTGGTGTATCTCTCAAATACCGCCAATTTTATAACAATGCAAAGCTTAAAATTTAATCTGACTAACTGTTTAATATATGTTAAAATAGAAAAGACCAACAAAAATCATCTAGCAAGAATGGATAAAAGATTATTGGGGAAAAAGGCATTAAAACATCAAGTAACTATACCAAACCTGGCCAATAATAATAACTTACAATCTCTAGTAATAACATACCCTGAGTTGACAAAACCTGCAAACATATATAAATTATGATTCACTGTCATATTTAATAATATTGTATTTGGAATGGGTCTCAATTCCCATATTTATATTAAATGCATTGTCCTAATATTGGTGATAATAACTTATAACTATTAACTTTTCTTTCTCGTTGCAAACACTTTTGCAACCCATTCAATTCAAGACTAAATCTAGTTTGATAATCTCATAGAGGGGATTAGTCTGCACCCATGTCTGGGAGCAGTTGGGCAAGCAAGGCAAGAGGAGCAGGCGGAAGGCCCGCGGCCTCTAACGTTTGAAAACGCCCCGGAGAATCTGGCGGAATAGAAAAAAAATCTAAAAAAACTAGCGGTCACAATTTCCCCGGAGATACTCACATGGCAAGCACGATGCAACCAGTACATCAACACGCCACATTCCCAGCCACTTTCATCGGTGGAATTTGGAGTCCGTGTGTATCTGGACATCCAAAAAATGGCCCTATGGGAGAAATTTTGTGAAGATGTACACAAAATTTTCCCAACCGTGGTGTACGTTGTACCTCACTCCATGTCACACGGTTGACTGGACCTAGGTTTCAAAAGCAAAATAGCAGCAGACAAGGCTGCAGCGGTGTGCATAGTGGTCGACCGCCCCAAAGGGCAATGGGTCGTCGAAACTAAATGCACCAGATGGACAAAATCAAACCAAATTTTCCTCACGTTTGACTTTTTGCCTACTACGGTAAAATATAAATTTTGGAGCAACACCTGAAAGATGGACTCACCATATATGGCGAAATACAATCTTTTGAAATGCAATGTTTCATGCTGATGCCACACCTGTGCACTGGCAAAGCCATCGCAGTTCTGACCCCAACTGAGGAGATCATGAAGGGCCTAACCCAGATCCCGCCCTCCACCTTTATTGACATCGCAGGGCACACCACCCACCCATTCTGGGTAACCGTGGACAGCGCGCCCCCCATTTACACCCACTGTGATGTGTTCAGCCATAAGGCGCATGCGTGCCCCATCAAAGAGGGCATCACATTCCAAGAGCACCCCTCAGTGGCCATGGCCAGCGGAGAGGCGCACTACGAACCAACCTCAAGCACCAAGGAGGCTTTTCCATGGGGAGCACAAGGCTGCTACCTATTGGTAAAGCCCATCTCCCCGCAGGAGCAGAAGAAGGCCAAGCAGGCCTGTAGGACCGCGGCCAAGGAAGTGGCCAAGGTCACCACCACCATCCCACACTCACAATGCCAGGAGGACATGGAGACCTTCACGGCGGAAGCAACTTGGGAATCCATCACCCAATCAGATTGGGAGGCCCATGCTGAATGGGCCACTCAATCCGAGGATCTGATGGGAGATTCAATCTCACCCAATCGCTGCACCCAAGCCCCAGTCAAAACAGACTTGGGACCTATCCCAAACAGAAAAATTTTTTTTGCCCCACTTGACGGTGCACCAAACTTATCTGCACCGCAAAAAATTCGTCCGAGATCGGGAAAACAAAAAGTGAAGGCCAAAGCCAATGCGACTCTTTCCACAAAAATTAACAAAAACCCTGATAGCGTTGCTGCTTATACCTGCGCTGCTGTGAAAGCCCGTGGGGACCTGGAAGAGGCTGGTGGGCCCAGGGGCCCACCCCCTCGCACCTAAGGTGCGATGGGGGAAACCTTCACTCTAGGGATGCTGAATATCGCCGGACTCAAGGCCTCCCCATCCCAGGCTAGGAAACTGAGTTTTTACAAAACAATTTACCCGTGGATATCCTGGCCATCCAGGAAACCCACTGTCCATGAGGTTCCGAGGAAGCTTGGAAAACAATGCTCCTACCATCCCTATCCTTTTGGTCGAAGCACTGTGGGGTGCTAATTCAGAAAAACAATTTTTTCAAATTTACATCTTCAGAAACATTCCTAAATGACCAAGTGCTTGTTGTCACCTTCTCATGGGCTGATGTTGCACACACAATTGTCAACATTTACGCCCCAAACGGTGCACAAGAGCGTCGGGAATTTTTCTCATCGGTCAAATCCCCTCCCGCTACCCCCCAATTCTTTCCTAATTGGTGACATGAACTGTTGGCTAACCTCTCCAACGGACCGGTGGCTGCCCTCACCCCACGCCCCACAGGGTCATGTAGAACTACGCGTTCTAAAAGCCACCCTTGGGTTAATGGATGTGCTGCTGTGACATGCCCCACTGCTCAAAAACATGATGCATCCCCACGTTCATAACGGCCAATTAAGGTCCATGACCCGCATCAACCTTATTCTAGCGCCGGCGAGTTTCCAACCCCACATCTCCCACTTCAAAACAACAAAAATGGAATTCTCTGACCACCGACTGGTCTCGATAACATACCACTTACCCATCACAGTTGCAAAGGCCCCACATTGGTACAAAATCTGCCCCCCAGAGCTCACGTCACCAGGATTTTCCATGTGGGTGGAAGAGGCAACTTTGCCAAAATTGTTTGTTGCACCGTTTTGTGCGGACCCCATTACCACATGGGCAACTTTCAAAGAAGACACCATCCGCCACTATCACCATCTCTCATCCAGACGCTCACGAGCCACATTGGCGGTTATATCACGCACGCTGGCAGAATTGGCCCACTTGGAGTCCAACATTCCAGCCTCAGGATATAGCCCTGCATGGGGCCAGAAGTGGGCAGAGGCAGCCGCCCACCTCAACGCACTTGAAAGGCAACACAAACATCGGGTTTGTGTCCAATACAGGGCCACACACATCACTAAAGGTGACAAGTGCACCGCATACTTCTTCAAAAAAATTTTTGCACCACGCCAGAGCATGGCCTGCACACAGGTGCAAAGATCAGATAATTCTATTGTGGACACACTGGCCGAAGTGGCAATCAAAATGCAAAGATATTACTCCAAGTTATACTGAGCTGAACCAATTCAGCTGGCCAAAATGGCGGAATTTCTTGACAGAGCTCATATCCGCACCATTTTCTGATACCTGGAAATAATGAATTTAATTACTCCGAACGAATTATGGACTACCATTTGCGGTGCGCCAAACCAACAGTGCCCAGGCCCAGATGGCATTCCATATGAGTTCTACAAAAAATATTTTAAATATATATCCCCATTGCTGCTAGCCTCACTCAACCAAAGCCTGTTGGAAACGTGCCTCCTACCAGGAGGACATGAGGCCTTTACGGTCACACTCTTCAAGAAAGGGGATAGGCTAGACTTAGCTAACTGGCGCCCCATTTCTCTAACAAACACAGACACCAAAATTTTAACAAAAATCATGGCTAACCGATTAGGGACTGTAGCATCTGCCACCATCTCTCCAGAACAATTCAGTTTCATCCCCAGAAGGTCGATTTGGGATAATGTGCACCCTGTGGCTAATGTGTGTCAGTCCACAGCCTCTGGGGCACTTGTATTCTTGGACCAACAAAAGGCCTACGATAGAGTAAACTGGGAATACCTTAGGGCCTGCCTCCAACAATTCCGCCTACTCCCTGCTTCATTAACTGGGTGATGCTGCTCACGGAATCTGCAACAATGGCAGTGCGCGGTTCAGGTTTCCTAACGGAAGTAGTCCGTCCTCAAAGAGCCTGCGACAAGGGAACCCCCTGAGCCCACTCTTATACAACTTCAGCCTTGACACACTACTGCGAAATGTGAATGCCCAACTCACTGGGGTCCATGTGCCAGGCCAAACCCCAGTCAAGATGATGGCATTTGCAGATGATTGCGTGGTGGGGGTGTCTAATAACAAAGATGCATGCGCGCTTGAAGCCCTCATCCAGGAATATTCCCGGGTAAGCAACGCGGCACTGAACGCCTCCAAAACCGAAATCATCCTCCTTGGTCAGTTTCAGAACTGCTGGGCCCCAGCAAGTAGTTCCCAACCCAGCCCATCAGCTCGCCCACGTCCACGCCTTACTAACTCAAAACACACCGCTCCACTGGTGCTCCCCTTTGTGCCACAACCTACCATAGGACCGGTAAGCCATCTGGGCGTGTGGTTGGAGGCAGGTGGATACGCGTCAGCAGTAATGGAGTGCCATATACTGGACAACGTGACAAAGCGAATCGCCTCTCTCTCAGAGCCCACCCTACTACCCTCACTGGCAGGGTTGTTCTTGCCAACTCTATGCTCCTATCCAAAGTCTGGTTCGGAGCCCACGCCATCCCCTTCTCCCCAAGCTTCTTCAAATCCCTGTATGCTTTGCTACAAGGTTGGCTTTGGTCAGGCCGCCCTCCACCAGTACGGCTAGAGGTCATGTTTGGCCCTCATCATCATGGTGGCATGGGCTTACTTGACTTCAAAGCTCATGCCGCCAAGATCCTGGGCACCTGGATTGCGGCCGTCACTGCTCCTACACTCCCATCCCAACACTGGTCCCGCGCGGCCCGCTCCAACTTCTCCTGAGCCTTGGGCCTCAACAATCCATCAAACCCCCACTCCCTGATGAAATACCTCGCATCACACACATCAGCCACAGGTCCTCACGGGACCAAAACCCACTACAAACGAATCCTACTCTCCATGCGAAGCGCAGAGTGGAGAATTTGTATTAGTGGACATACAACCCAAAGAGGCCGCCCCTCTCCTCAGTTCACACAAGAGGTACAGGGGCTACCCATCCATGATGGCGTGATCCCCATTCGACCCCAAGTCCTATCCAGGGTGGACTACCTGGACATGATGGACATCCCTTATTCCACTGAGACCCAAAAGACTATCTGGAAATACGCACACCATCCTCTGTTGCAGCCTCAAGTCCGCTCCCATGTGTGGCGCTGCCTGAGGCGGGTGTATCATACAGCTGAGCGCTCTAATGCTTTACACTCATCCTGTGTCGTGTGTGGCCAGTATGGAACTCTGTTTCACCGCCTGGAGAAGTGCCCCACCTCTAAAGTAATATGGCGCGAAGTCCAACGTCTGCTAGGCCAGGATCAAACACATCCCTTCAGTCTGTCAAGAGATATGTTTGCTTCATCAATGGCCTCCCCCTCCCACCCTCCCTCCGTGCTCTGGTGGTTGCAATCGCCATGTGGACTATCCACACGATTGTCTTGGATGCCATCGCTGGATCTATCCCCACCCTCCCTGAAGCTGTCCACAGATTCTGGTCTCATTTGGTGGATCACTTTCAAGCGTGGATGTTTGGATATCTCCCACCGCGTCGCCGACAGCTGGTCTCCTCCTGGTTCCCAGTCTGGTTCATCAAATCAGACCCCTTCCTCCACACGTGCTCAATAGTGGCTACGTCCCCTACACACGTTCCCTCCCCCTTCCCATAAGTGGCGTTCCCGCTGGCAACAAAAGATAGCATCGCTTCTCTGGGGTGCCTCCCCTGGTACTAAGTTTTGTCTCAGCTGAGTCATATTCGGAAGTGTCCGTCCCATGGTCAGCCTTCCCCGCAATAAATTTAAATTTTAAATTTAAACTTATAACTATTTAAGACTGTTGATGTACTGTATGAAACCCTTATCACGCAAACACTTGGTACTTACATGGGCATATTTGGCCCTTATCCAACGTTAGTTCATGTACATTTAAGATCATGGAAGGCGTCTAACTTGATATCCTTGGACTTAGTGATCCCTCCTTGTCTTATGGTATGTTCACAAAATCATGTCATGGGACATGAAATTACCTTCTAGTGAAAGAGGCGCCACCCCTCCTCAAGGGGCGTCAGCAAGGGAAAAGTTTTTGTACATAGGTCTGAGATTTATTTTTGACCAACCATATAGGATTTAAAACAGCAAAAAACCCAAACCCTCACTATATTCTTCACCGTTACCCTGCCCCTTTTACCAGTATCCCTTGGCAGAATTGATCCCAATTGAATCGCCATCATGGATTTCATCAGCATTTTTTGGTTCCAAATTTAAACATTAACAAAGTAGTTAACGTTTGAATCTAACCTATGCGGATTGAGTCCTATTAAATTGTCATCCAAATATCTCATCCCCTAATCCTTTTCTGTTATCATAAACCAACAATTACCATAATCATCATTCAATCCTGTTAAGAACATTCCAGATGATTAAAAAAGTTACCAGATTTGATCAAATTTTTCTGCCACAAATGATCCCGCCAACCAATCCCCACAATGCTCTAAAGTTGTACATATTTATGTCCAGACCAACGCAGTAACATCAGGAGCCTATCGTGTACAAGATATGGGAAATGTAGGAAGAAAAGTGTTGCAGAAAAGGCAGATGCTCGGACTACCTCCCAAGGGGCTATAGAATATATATTTGAAAGACGTTAGATTGGATCAGGAACAAATGCAGCAATAAAATTAATTTATTGATTTTTATTAACGAACTTTCAGTTCAAGTTCATAATGGATCTCTACTGTTGGAAGTGCACAACGAGACTATGGAGGTTTTGGGAATTTACATACAATAGAGGCGTATTTTAATATCAACCTTTACATTTATTTTTCAGTATAATGTCTTCATACAGTCATACCTATCAGAGTGCAACAATAAATGTGCAGATTGTACCCTATTGAATACCAATTATAAATTTTGGTGCTCACTACAGGAGGCACTTCTGATGATGACATAGAAGAAAATAAGAAATCCACTATCCTGAGTTAAGATCTAAATTGCTTCACTATTGGCTTTAGGGACAATTATCCCACTCTATCCATGGTGTAAGTCCCAGGGAACATCCCCTGGCTGTTGATCGGGCCATTTTCCCATTTCTGAGTAAGAAAGACACTGAAGAGGATGGCGGTACCTCTTGTTACTCAGGGCGATCTCGCTCACATAGTTGACAAGCGGTGAGTAACAGCTCTTCCACTTCAGATCCCACCACCAGCACCCACACTCACCTTGGAAGAACTAATATGGGGAATTAGAGAAATCTGCACCAAGACTGTCAAATTGAAATCAGTCAGTTCTAACTCAAGTGGCAATCTGGCTAATGCTTAGATCTCAAATGGCTGGAAAGTCATGAAGACTGAGGTATTCTATGGAATGGCCAATGGTTCCACTTCAATTAAAATGTTGATCAAACAAATCACCTCCCTACCAAAGTCATCAGGGATCATCCTCGATGGCCAGGCTATAGCATTGGACGCCATCGATGAGGGTTCAAAGTCCCCTGTTGACAATTCAGGTGTTGCAGCTGATGTGATGACACTGACCAAATGAACAGCCAGTGATGAGAGCGGGCAGGTTGGGCGTCCTGAACCTGTTCCCAACCAAATGGACCCGCCCCTATGTGAGGTGGCCTTGGGGGATTCCCATCACTCGTTGGGCCAAACGCCATCATGCCAACCATCAGAAACATAGCTGAGCCTCAGTTTGGACATTTGAGGTCAATTTGAAAGTGACTCAGCCTGCTGCCAAATTTTCGATATCAGTTCCCAAGGAAAAAACCTGCCCATTCCTGAATAATTCACCAGTTAGGTCGAAATTGAGGGTCCTGATCCTGGCTTGTCAATACTCCAATTGACCACTATTTAATCAGTTGCATAGCACTGAGAAAATTGTTGGTCAATTTTTTCCTTTTCCTTCAATAAAAAGTTTTAAAAACCAAACAATTTTTTATTGTATTACTCCTTCAGACCACATCCCTGATGGCGTTTCCCTGGTGGCCTGTCAGTCCATATGCCGGATGGGTCCTACCAGTACTTATGGCCACTATGGCTCCCTCCGTCATCAATTGGATTCAGCGAGTCCAATATTTTTGTCTATACAACCCCATTATAATGAACTTCTGGCAACAGTACACTTGAATCTTGTGGCCTTATGTCCATCAATTGCAAGAGAGAATCTGCCTCCTTGCCTCCCCAGTTGAAATGACCCCATATGCCGATGAACTTATTGAAACAATCTCTGCAGTCCCACCCCCTGCAGCAAGGCCCCCTGGGTCAGGAGTGGGCTCATTGTGGTTTGTCATCGGGATCATACTCACTGTTGTGTTACACCAACAATTTGTCATTTCCCAATGCCCAGCTCCATATCAAGTCATTTGGTTGGCAATGCCTCTGGAATTCTAGCTTGCTTTTTAGATGCTTACACATCCCAACTGGCAGGCCGGTCTAAACTTCTTCTGCCGTTTCCATGATATATGGGCACCAAAGAGCCAAGCCAAGACAACTTCCACTCAGCAGATTGGGAAAAAAGGAGAATAGATACTCCTAAAATGGAACTACTATCCAAGGTCATTTGGCTCCCAATCTCTAGATAGGCTGGTTAACATGCCTCCTGAGCACCTTGAGGATTCATGGAATGGCTCCTTCACTGATACTTCCTCCATACTAATGCAATAAACAAAGCGCATATAGATGTTCAGAACCTACAGAAACTAAGACTATTTGTATGCAAACTATCATCTCTGAGAGATGATGATATCCTACGTGACCAAGAAGCTCACTACACAAAATAGATAAATTGAAATGATCTCTCAATAGATCCACCCCTCAATCCAACAGTCTATAGGAATACTCACCTGGTAGCACATTAAAATCAGCAGACTCGTCGATTTTTCAAATTTTTAGAACCAAGAAAACCAGTTGCTAGCAGATTGACTAGAAGGTACCTTCTTAGAGTTTTTCATGGTCATCCAACACAACTAAGGTCATGCGGTAAAGCAATTCAATAAGTAGACGTACTTGCAGACCAACCAGTTGTCAATCTAGCTTGCATCATTATCAATACACAGGATCATCATGGGACATCACCCAGTGGTTGGGTGACATGACTTACCACTTTGCCCAAGTCAAAGAGTATCTAAAACCAGAAGTGTCATGACATTAAGCCATGAAGGCCGCTGACTAAGAGGCACACACCCAGACAAGTCATAACATCAAGCACTGGTAGAAGAGATGGACTAGCAGATTACTCACCTCTCAAATGTGATGATTAGTCATCATAACCATTTCAAGACCTTGAGAAGAGCAACTAATGCTATCCAGAGCAGGAACTTCATCCTCAAAGCGAGTTTGTATGGTGCCACCCAAACAAAGAACTTCCTGCTCAGAGAACTTGAGTCGTTAAATGACTTTGCTCTAGTCTGGGGCTTGAGAGTTATGCACCTTACAGATGAAGATGCAGCTCATAAAGTCTGATCCACAACAGCAGAATTATGACTGTCAGAGTTATAGAAACTGTGCAGCAGGAAAGCCAGAATTTGTCCAACGAACTGGACTATATTTTTTGAATGGAATCAGAGGTAATCTCTGTATATGCCAATAGAGCCCCCTACCAGAAAGGCAAAGGTTTTTTTCATTGACGCACATGTATCAAGCCTGAAAGACTCAGAATTCTCTTGCGATAAAATATTCTCAGGACAAAATATTCTGGCGGTTTTGACTTCAATATCTTCTCCTGAATAATCTACTCAAAGCACCATTCTGAAATCCTCTAGATGTACCACTCTAGCTGTCTCAGATAACTGTGACAAAGAACCAGCTCATCCTATGACCATCGCCAGTCCATCCACTTTGACCCGCCTATTCATTAATTACAGAACCAGTGGGGATGACCTACCACCTGCTCACAAAGTCTCAAATGAGAATTGGAGGATGCTAGCAGTTATAGGGATAACCAAGGCTTGATGAATTTTGACAAGAAGGTGAATATGCACACCTTTTTCGCTAATTGAATTAGTATAGATGGTGTGGGTAACAATGCTAAACTGGCAAAATTGTTGAACACGTTGGACCCAGAGCAACGGGAGCTTGCTATGTCCAAGATTACTGAAAGCAGGCTGTCCTACAAGAATGAAAAATTTATTACTAAGGATTTTGATGGAGCAGAAATGATGAAAACTAAGATAACCGCTTTCCTCAACATCTCTTATATATAAAACCAACAGATCTTAGAGTTTGTCAATTTCTTCTATTTCAAATCCCAGGTGATATGGCATGAAAGTCCTAAATAACTACAACGCACGATTGCCCTCCAATATGCTTAAGAACCATACAAAGAACTATACTGGGTCATGCTCTCTGTGTCAAACAATGAATACAACGTATCACAGATGGTGAACTATCTTCACCGCTGCGCTGCGCTGCAACTTTCAACTTGCCAAATAAAGGGTATTACAATATCTAGGAAACCCAAAACAACCCTTTTTTTCAGGACACTGAAGAAAACTGTCTGACAGCCCTCTGACCCAGAAATTCCAATATCTGTAATTTCGCATGCCACAAAAGCAGAATGAATGGGCACTACCCTGGTCAGTGCACAACTAAGAGTCCAAGACCAAGGTTCATCATGTGGAAATGGTGGGTATCAAAGAATAGGGAAAAGAATGGGAAGAGTTGAAATAAGATGTTCTACTTCTGCCAGATCCCAGTATATCCCTGGAAAACCACATGATTCCACAACCCCCTCGACCCTTTGACCTGTTGTTGGCAAAATTATACTAGTGGTTACCACATACCTGCGCAAAAGAACAATACTGACTAAATGTCTGAGGTGGTTGTTAGATTTTGATGGTTGACTTGAGAACAAATACTTTGAGAAAACCATTTATGCTGATATATTACTCCAATGGATGAATCCTTTGATCCTTCCTGATTTATCTGCATAATAAGATAAATCAATTTCACCTCAAAACCACCTATATTGCATCTAAATGACCTGATTATTGTAGCTAATAATAGCTATGAAGTGATAATATTATGGCGATTATGGGATCCACTTGAGGGGAACCAAGTGAATTTATGTCACAAACCTAATTAAATTTTCAAATATAAGGCATTTACAATTAATGCATTCTATTTTTATATATGTAGATCAGTGTAATTGGCACAATAGTACTGCACATGGATGGCCTGAATAGGGAGTACCTAATACTATTTAGAGGCCTGCAAAGTCCCAATTATGGATGCGTCATTATTTGAGCTTCATATGTTTTTTCTCCCCATTTATTGTATTTTGTCAGCTGTATGATGAAACATAATAATTGTAAGGAGAGTGTCTATAACTCTCTTTTTCAGCGTGGCAGTGCGCGGTGCACCAGGACAACGCTAGAGAACTAGCCGTTAGTGCCAATGTGATTAGAGCCCAGCAGTGGGTGCTGGAGCAATAACCACTTAGGCATACACTTGTGAATTTTATAATAAAAACCCATATTAGGGTGACGATGTGCACATATAGAATGGGGCTAAGCGGCCCAGGTTGGAGGGATCCTGGGCGGACAAACGGTGCATGAGGGGAGAGCTGCATGGTACATGCAATGGCATGTGTAATGGAGTGTGAGACCTCTTAAAAGAGGTTCACGCATAAGAGCGTTCAGAATATCATAAAATTAAAAAAATAATGTAAACAGGGTATAGGTTTATTTGGGAAGTTGACCAACAAGGAATGTTGGTCAGGGAAAACGTATTTAAGCTTGGATGAAAAATTGGGGTTATGCCACAGTGGGCCCAAGCAGCAACTCACCAATAGGGAAATACTGCCATCTGAGTTAGTGGAATAGGCCAAAAATGACTTCACTCAAGTGATCAACTGAAGTTGGATTCGACCCAAGCGCGTTATTTTGTAGATGGAATGGGTTTTGAATCTCTGTTCCTCGACTAACCAAACTGAACCATCCACCTTTATTTGGTAGATAGTTCGTTTTAATGTTTGACCTAATGTCAGGGGCTGGGCACTTGGCACCCCACTAGGACAACCTGGGCATATCTTTCCCTTACCCAGCGCTGGTCTAGGGTGTGCTTCAGGTCTGGGAGGCCCTGTAGCTTCACCTTTTGGGCCTCCAGGCGCCCATACTTATCTTTGGGGTTGGTCCCCACTATTATGACATGTGTACATGACAATCATGCTGGTTGAAAGGTGAAAAAGAACCGCTGAGGAGCTAATATTACACCTATAATATTCCCAATTATGAGAGTAGTAGTGCCTCCAATCAAGATGAAACATTTATAATTAAGTTATTTCAAAAACCAAATTAACTTAGGGATTTTTTAATAACCACTTCCATGATTCATAGCGGATTGTCATGGTTTTAATGAACTCATCTAATAGATGAGTATGAGGGGGTGTGACATAGTTAGGATGGCGTCCCACTATCACCCCTCAAAAATCTGGGTTCCAATCCCGTTATGGCAGCAATTGCATTTCTGTGCCAAGAAGATATAAATACATGTGGATTTGCGCACCATGTCTAGGTCTGATCAAGCAAGTTAGTGAAGTTATATCATGTAATTCTGGCTATCAGAACATGCACAGGAAGTTTTACTCCCAATACTTTGGTTTTGTCCTCTACTCCTATATTTTCACTCTCTACTCCCTACCCTCTCTATCAGTGTGGTATTTGTCCCAAGGTCAGCCCACCTTAAATAAAATTATAAAATATAATAATAGATGAATATATCCAGGATATGCCCTAGAGGTATAAAATACTAGCGCCTGGCCCTAAAATAAAGACATATCCTTTCATTTAATCATATTTATGTCTTATATCATCCTACATTAATTTGATTTTCTATTAAAAAGTGTAGACAAGCATTCAGATGAGTTTGCCATTATTGCCTGAGTCTGGAAAGTTACTGATTAGAGAGAAAAAAATACCCATAAGAGACCAAAAGAGTCAAGTATTATTGGTTAGCTTTTTGAGCTTCTGAACTGTTAGGAAATACTGTAAGACACATAGCATAATTGAGGATATATCAGCTGAAACTCTTCTTGACTATTAAAACAGGATTATATTTAATAAGCAAGTAAATTCTCAAAATCTCACAAATGGTGCTCACAAAAATTTACGTTAAACTTTTAATATGAATAATCCATCCAAAAACCAGTAAGAAGCTACCATAAGATATGACAAAAAATGATATGGAAACCAGTGACCAAGAAATCACTGAGTACTTCAACTCTGCTCTCCAGAATACTGAGGAGAATATTTTGTACTCTTTAGATCTAATCATGGTGGGAGGAGGGCATGTGGACAACAGGCCCTTATCAAGTTAAAATATTATAGTGTGAAGGAGATGATAAAGAACCTATTTCATGAGTATAGGATTGATACATAGCAGGTGAATCCATCTTTTGGGATGTTTTACTACTTGAAGGATCAGGTTTTCAAGATGGAGATGTATATGCAGTACTGAGAGGCAACCATAGCAACTCTAGCCAGATACCTCAACTGTACACAAGTAACTAACGAGTCCTTAGTTAGCTTTTATAAGCCTTCAATCAAGCATACAAAAAAGATTCTGGATTGGAAGAATCTAGAACTTGTGGAGATATACAGAGTTCAAGAGGAAGAGTGATGTTCCTGATTAAACTTACTGGAAAAGCTGAATTCCAGCTACAATGAAGTTAGAAAGCTATTGTCAATAATATGGAACAGGTCAATGATGCCAATGAAGAGTAAACACTTTAGAAGAATAACTTAATGAAAAAGTCCCAAAGATTGCGGTTGAGGTCCTTTCATTACATAGATTGACCAGTGAGTGGGTCCATGATACTAATAAATGCTGCCAGATCTTTTACTTCAATACCTAAATCAAAGAAAAATTTGGATTTTTTAAAAAAAACAAAACATGACTCTTGATTGAGCCCAAACCTACCAATGTCATTACAATTGACGCCTACTGCCCCAGCTTAAGGGCGGTGGTGTGCCACCATCTGGAATCCTTTGGCCGCCGCCAAAGCACACCTGGGCTGGCTCTGATAGCCCTCTCAATGCTACCAGGCGTTATGTCCATCCTCAGGACTTTGCCCACCACCTCGCAAGCTCTCAGGCGGTGCTCCAGAGCCCTTTGGTGCTCCCACGGAGCAATTTGCGTTTTGGCCTCTGGGTCAAATATGGGAATCTATTCCCATATGCAAGCGTGGCCATCATTGAGATGGCCATGGTGGTTTTTAAACCTGCCAGCCTTATCATCTTCTGCCCCTTTAAGGGGTACTTTGACCTCAGCTTCCGCTCAGAAGCCAATGCAGAGGCAGCAGCCAAGCTGCAATTGATTTATAAAAAATTCTGCTCCCCACCATTTGCACCCAGATCCAAGATGAGGCCACTTTGGTGGTCCAGTTCGCCAAGCTACCCTCCTAACTTTCCCCCAAACGCCTCTGCCACAAGCTCATGGAGGGTTTGGCCATTTATGGCACAGACCCCATGTTGCAGTTCATGGTGCCCCATGAGGCAGATTGTCTGGCAGGCCCTTGTGCCTTCCCATGATCTGCCCATTTTATCATGACACCCATCTCATGATCCCCCCCGCACCATGATCAGGTCCACCCCTGATCATCCTTTTTGGGCGTGCATCAAAAATGGCTGTGCCATCTTCCCCTTGTGCTTCAAGCTTAACCACTCAAATTGCAAGTGCCCACAGTTTCTGCCTCCTCTGCTTCCAGCGCCCCACCTTCAAGAACTGCCCCAGTGGCTGCCTCAACCCAATTTTCATAATGGGGCATGATCCTCCTGCCCCCAAACTTGGGTAATTCTGGCGCTGCTTTAAAAGCAGCAGCCAATCAAAATTTAATTTATTAAAAAATTTGAATAATTTGGCTGGGTTACAGAACCTGAGACTATGGCTGAAACAGTTTTGGCTGAGCTGCTGTGGTCAACTGTTTGTGGCCAATCAGGTTCCGCCACCATACAAACTCCTGTGGCTGGGCCAGCGCTAGCTGAGCTTAATCCATTCAAGTGTTTTGATTAGATTGATAATAGTGACTGGCCATATAATGTGAAGCCAGATTTCGCGTTGGAGGAGTTTTTTATTGAGCCTCCCAATTTGCGCCCCCACCATTTTCACTCTAAAAGCGGCTTTCTAAATTATAAAAATATTAATCAAATGGCAGTGGAAGCTGCAGCTGCCCCTTCCAAAACCCACCTCCGCCAGCATCTCCATGGGGTGATGGAACCCCTAGTTGAGGGTATTCCCATCCCAATTTTTCTCATGATTTTGAGGAAGATGCAAAGTATGAAATTGAGGAGCTTGCTTTCAGTGTGAGCTGCACTTGCATCAATGCATTAAAAACTTCTCTTTTTGACCCCAATTAACCCAAAACCCACCAGCGCATCAAGTCATTTACTTGTGTGTCAGCTCTCATAATTTTTGCTGAGCATCAACTTGCTCAATACATTGAGGTGATGGACTCCGCTGGCCTCATTAATGAAGAAAACCCACAACTATACCTCCTTATGCCTCACGTTGCTGATTACCCTACCCTGACTTTGTCCGACATGGTCCGCCAGCTAAAGCAAGCACAGACAAAAGCTTCTCCAAAGCTTCCTCGCCATCTGATATGGCTTTCTAGGCTGATAACCTAAAGACTATATTATAGATTTTTCTTATTTATGATAATCCTTTGTTTGGTCCATTTGTAAATAAAGATGCGTAACAGCTCCCCCTTTTGGGTTTGGCACCACTATTGCTAAAAAATAAATGCTGCCAGAAATTGGAAAAATACTCTAAATTTCTGTCATCTCAGACTGAAAAATTGACCAAAGGTGTTACTTCTGCTCAAAAGAAATCAGCTGGATTTAAAACCATGCATGTTCATCTTGATGAATATTCTTGAACTGAGTTGAGCATATTACAAAAAAGCTTTGATGATCTGGCTGCCATTCCAGTAGAGCTGAATTATGAGGAGTATTTCGTGCAAATTCATGAAGAATTTTTCGAAACTCTAGTCAAAATTTTTGTCCCTGAAAGCCAAGAATGTTGAACTTGCTAAGGAAAAACAAGATCTCCAAACCAAGTTATTAGTAACGAATAAATGTGTTGCTGATCTGACTGAAGATTCTGAAGCATAATCTGGCTTCTCAAATTACCTTTTGATGATATGCAAGAGTCTTAAAAAAGAAATCAATACCCTTAATGAGAAAAGTTCCAACTGTTTGACCAGTCCTTGAGGAGGGAGGAGAGAAGTAAAACCGCTAAGTATTTGGGCAGAAAACAACTTGAGAAATTACATAATACCCGAATTCAGGAGTCTGAATCAAGCAGTTTGAAACAATACCATGAAGCAGAATCATCAGGAGTCGAGACAAATGCTGAAACAGATATTTCAGATGTTTGTTCAATAGCCCAAAACTTTTGATTCCACCCCAACTCCAGATGACACTCATTGCAAACGTAGACCAATTCTAGCAGAAGATTCCTTAAGACATTTAAACTCTAGATGAAGAGTAACTCATATGGCTGATTCTGGGCGCAATGACTTTAAGCCCTTAAATTTGCCAAGATTTGACAAAGAAGGAAATTTACATTCATTCATAAAGCTGTTCAAAAAAGCTATATGTGGAGGATCTGACCATTCAAAGTCTACAACTCTCATTAATTGTCTGGACTCCCATAGTTTCAATCTTGGTATGCCCTGTCTGTGTGACAACTGGTCCTATTTGGATGTGAAAAACTCTGTAATAAGACAATTCGGAGGGCCTGATAAACCATCAGCCCAAAAACAGACCTTCTAAATAATAAATTCCAAAAAATGAGACACCGAGACTTTGTGGATAGATTCTTCCATAAGGCTCAGGTCCTACTCGATTCTAATGCTATAAACAAATTTGATGTAAAGATTACCATGCAGCATGCTGTTAAACCTTACCATGACTTGCAGCATGTCATTATTCCGGCCTTTAATTGGCCCATGAAAGCATTAGAACTCACGGATTATTTAGGACAGTGCATAAGCAGCTTTGCCGCCCCTAATTGACCCAAATAGCAATTGAAATTCCGATTTTTGGTACCAAAGAATACAAATTTAAACAAAAAGGGAAAAAACAATTGGCCCATAAAAAACTTTTCAGCAAACAGGACCAATTATCTGTCTTAATTTTGGCTGGAAAGGACATTTTGCTAGCCAGTGCTACAGATGGGCGATAAAAAACCTTGGGTGAATGTGGTCTTAAAGGTTAATATGAGGAAAGCGGAAAAAGAGCAGGTGAAGTAGAGGCGGAATGCTCTACCTCCACCAATACCCTAACAAACATTCCTCCTGATCCTGGCAAAATTTTTGGCCGGATTCAATTGACAAAGATTCCTTGCATCATATCTGGTCAATGATGTACATATGGTCACAAACAGATCCCACAAAGGACAAAATCCAAGTTAATCTTCAGAAGAAGCCTGAATAGAGGTAGCTAAACCTTACGCAAAACAGATTTTGGACCATGGCCTTGAATCTCATACTACATTCTACCATGATCTTCCCTCTTTAAAAGAAGTTCAGGTCGCAATCCCCATACAGACTCTGGTAGAAAACTTCCATAAAAACTGTTCTTACCTTAAATCAAACTGGAGTCACGCAACTTTATATCCATTTACCTAATAAACACTTATGAACCATACTCTGAGTGTACATATGCCAATATTGCTGTCAATAAGGTCAGTATTGAGCCATTATTGACAGTGGCGCTCCTTTAAATATTGTCAGCACTAAGTTTTTAAAGAGGTTGGCAATAGCCCAGATGTTGCCCATGATCAAGAATATGGCACTGTGGGAACACATACCACTAGAGTACCTGGGGTATATAGTGCTTTACCCATAAAAATTGAATCTATAGCAGTATACCCTATGGCCATATTTCTTCCTAAGAGAACTATGAGGTACTTATTAGTACTAATTTTATGAAATGATGTGGAGTGGTTACTAGTCATTAGGATGGCACCTTAACTATCCTGAACCAAACCGTCCCTATTTACTATACAAAAATGCAAATTGGGAATAAAAAACCTATCAGTTTATTAATTTGACCTATCAAGATAAGATAACTACCTTAAAATACTCTAAATCAAAGCGCCATGTCAAGCCCCTACCAACGCAAATCCATGAGTCTAATGACATACCCCTTTAAGCAAACAGGGAGCTAACTTTGGACCTTGGAATGCAGGCAATAGTCCTGCCTGAGCTTACAATTCAGATCCCAGAAGGAATCTATGGCGAAGTTTATCAACCATAGACCTGAACTTGACTTAAACCTAACATAGTATTGGAATTTCAATAGAAGTTATGATAAGTGGGTGCTATGAAGGCTATGAAAAAATTAGTTCCATGGCTCTAGCAAAGATTGACACAAGTGCAATGAAGTTATTAGTTCCATTGCTATAATTGATTCCAATTGGAGATACAGAATCCTGTATAAATAGCCCAAAATTAAGCTATGTGAGACAAATTTAGAGGTACTTTGATTGTTAGAAATGAGGGATATTTATAAAGGTAGATTTTGTAGTTATTTATGAGGATTTTTGGGATGCACCTAAGGTAAGATCTTTCCTTTAGATGACAGAAAATGCTAATTATTATTACCACACTTGTGATGATCAGATCTGATAAGATTCTTATTTGATGAGAATGTCCTTGTTGTACGATATTTTGCCTCATCAGATAGCCTAGCATCATCCTGCAGAGAAGGTTGATAATTCCAAAGGTTGATTATCAGTCTATCTTAGAATCAGATATCTCCGACATGAATTTTGCAATCTCTTAGACTGAGATATCAAATCTCAATATTGAGTACTTTTGGTCATTATAGTTGAATCCCCAACAATGTCCCCCTCAAGATCTTGCCTAGGGGGAATATACTTACAAAGAAATATACTATTCACTCTATTGATAACAGTACCAGTATCAACAGCTGCAATGGAGTATTCAATACCCCAGTGATAAATAATACGGTAATGATCAGCCCATAAGGTGTCAAGTTTTTGAATCCTTCCTCCCGGCCTATGGTGATAGAAGAGTACAAGATCCCCGACTTGATACTCTGGTAGCATAGGTTTACTAGTGTTGATTCTTGTTCCCTCTTTTAAGGTGGTAGAAGCAAGAGAACTTGAAGCTAAAGCTTCTACTCAGATGGTCTCATCAATTATTCTCCTCATAGCTAAATCAGTAGTTTGCGGGGTAGCCTCCTCAAGTATAGGTAGTACACTTGAGGGTAAAATAGTATCCTAAACATATAGAGCTTAAAAATGAGACATTCCAATTATACGATGGTAGCTAACTTTATAGGCTAACATCACACTAGGCAAATAGAGATTCCATCTACTAGGGTCATTGGAAGCCATCTTTTGAAGAATGGCTACAAGGGTACCATTTTCTCTTTTGACTGCACCATTAGTAGAAGAGATTGTATGGAGATGTAAAAAACTGATAGGTACCCATTAATTTAATAATCTCAGATACCATCCGAGAAATTAAGTTGATCCCATTATCTGATAACATGACTTTTGGGCTACCATGCCTGGTGAAAACTTGCTTAAAAAGAAAGGACGCAGTAGCCTTAGTTTGGCTGTGGAAACTAAAATAGCTTCAATCCATTTAGTAAAATGGTCAATAGCTAATAGAATATATTGATGCCCATAAGTGGCAGTAGGGAGAGGGCCCACCACATTGATACTCATAGTAGAGAAAGGTTCTGAAGGCCCCACAATTTTGTGTTGGAACATCAGATTTTGACCACGTTGTTGTTGGCAAGTAAGACAAGTCTCCAACACATCATGTACAGATTCCAGAATGTTATCCCAGTAATAATGGTTTACAACCACTGTAAGGTCTAGGCGACAGCTCCATGCCCTACAGTTTAATGAGCCTCCATAATAGTATCAGTTCTCGCAGAGGGCCGAATAAAGGGCAACCATTTAGATCCCGACTTCTTGTATAATGAACCTTCGTTAACCTGAGTATCTTCAGTTAGGGATTATTAGCTTCGATAAAACATCCTTAGATTCATGGTACCAGAGCTCAGGTCTACCAATCAACTCATAGATGAAATCCTCCTCAGCAGAGAATAACGTTAGTATATTCAATCAAGAAAGTCCATCAGCGTTTTGATGAATAGCTCAAGCATGATGTTAAATTGTAAAGTCATAATTCTGGAGCTTTAAAGCCCATCTAGCTAAGCGCCCATCAGGATCCTTCATTTGTTGCAAACACTTCAAGGAAGCATTATTCGTGACAAAGTGAAATGCTTGTCATAGAGGTAAGGGCGGAAATTCTTGATGGCAGACAAAACTGCAAGGCATTCTCTCTCAGTAATGCTATTTTGCTTTCGGCCTTAGAAAGGGTTTTACTATAGTACGTGATGGGGTGGTCAACCAGGTTTGTATCATGTTGAGCCAGAATTGATCCAATAGCAATATCACTGGCATCAGTAAATAAAATAAAAGTTCTGGAAAAATCAGAATGGGCTAAGATTGGTGCACTAACTAAGGCTTGGCGCAACAGATCAAAATCTTGCTGCTGTGATTCTTCCCATATAAAAGGGACTTCCTTGTGAAAAAGGTAAACTAAAGGCTCCGCAATCTCCAAAAAATGGGGGATTAATTGGCAGTAATAACCAACCATCCCTAAAAACACTTAGATATTGCACAAGTTTTTAGGAACAGGCATGTCTGAAATAGCTTGTATTTTATTAGATAAGGGTAAAATCCCCTCACGATTAACTTTATGACCTAAGAATTTAATCTCAGTCTTAAAAAAAGCACGATTAAATGGTTTTAGCTTAAGTGGGACGTGACTCATCTGACCAAATACTTCCTTTAACGAGCCAAATGCTCGTTAAAAGTGCAAGAAAACACAGTAACATCGAATAAGTATACTAAAACACAAGGAAGCTTCAAATCCCCAGACAAGCCATCCATGGCTCATTGAAAAGTATCAGGGGATTACAAAGCCCCTGCAGCATACTAGTGGGCTCAAATAACCCCTCACTAGAGATTAAAGCATATTTTTGACGGTATTCTGGAGCCAAGATCAATTTGCCAATAACTACTCGCAAGGTCCATAGTTGAGAAGTATTGTGACCCAGATAATAATCTCAATAAATCATCAATGTGAGGTAGATTATAAGAATCCTTTTGGGTAATAGCATTGAGCTGATGATAGTCCATAACCCCTCTATGACCCCCATCCTTTTTCTGGATGAGTAGCAAAGGAGAAGCCCATGGACTCTTAGAAGGCGTTGATAGCCCCGCATCAAGGAGTTGTTTCAATTCCAATGAGACCTGAGCCTCCTTGAATTTAGATTTGTGATAAAGCTGAGCTCAAATAGGGGATTATCCCTAGTTTTCATCCAATGCTTCATATCTTTCATTAGCCCAAAATCTCCTGGACCCTTGGCAAATATATCCACATACTCTTCAATCAGAGCCTTGGAATCATGCTGTTGTTCTGGAGTTAGTGAATCTCCAAATTCGACGTTAACTCTAGCAATGATAGGTGATTCTTCCAACCATCAATCATGTAAATCCCCACAGCCTGAGATGGATAAAAATTTATTCACAGGAGTAGGCTTCAGATAAGTAATAGGGTTATTTCGATTCTATTGCATAGGTCAAGAGGTGATATTAGCTAGGAAAAACTAAAACAGTCCTATCTAAGTGGTATCATGGATACCAGGGAAGGTCAAAGCCTCCAAATGAGAGGGTTTTTTGTTACCAAAGATCTCTAATACATGATCAGAAGGAGCAAATATTTGTACTCCAGTATCAATTATGACTTGAGCTTTTGAAGTAATGGTAATTAGATTGTTAGAATATAAAGGCATTACTTCAGAGGCACAAGCTGATGGAGGCGGAAGTATAGTTCTTGGTCGCAAGATTTGGTATTTGAGACGTGAGATAGAAGTTGGATATTCCAGTAAGCAAAAACGTCATTTGAGTTTGCCTTTGCTATTGGGAACATCTTGTAGAACTAAAGGTACTCAGTACCCAATTATTGAAAGGTAATTGTACTTAAGACTGATTATTGCATCAAAATCAATGATAAATTTGGTTCCCAAGAGCAGTCATAGCATTTGTTGTCCAACATACTGCAGGGGCCAACACAACCAACTTTCCAAAGCGCATTTGAAAAGAGAAATAAGCTTCTATAGATTTAGTGTAGGAAGGACCAGCAGTTCTGTAGACTTGAAAATGGTTTAAGTCTTGCGCCAATTTGATTTTTTTCATAACCTTGGATGAGATTAAATTGATGGGCGTTCTTTTATCAATGATAGCCAAAACTTTCACCTTATGCACGATGACTTCCACCCAGGTCACATCAGTGCCAAAGTTTGGGATTGAAAACACTTAGGTATTAATTGATTGAATTAAATTAGAAGAAGAAGAACCAGAAGCATAAGCAGAAATAGTAGCTTTGTTGGCTAATTCATCAGGGATATCAAGTTCACCAGAAGCGGATATCACATAACAGACTTTGGAAGTGTTAAAAGGTTTCAATTGAGACACAGGAGGTAGGTCAGCACAGGGAGCCTCATGCCCTATGCTGACTCCTTTTTTCGACTCCTCCGCTTGTTTTATCCAACATTGAGATTCCACATGACTCATGAGACCACAATAGTTGCATGGCTCCTTCTTTGGTTTAGGTTTGGGTCTAGGCGGCATCACTGGATATAAGAACGAGGGTTATTGCAGAGGTTAGGTGTACCACATTATTAGGAATCTCCATGAGCACTTCTTTGATATCGATAATGGATCTGAAATTTCTTTTAAGTGATTTTAAATGTAGTTGCAACTGAGTGCAAGAAGCAAATGCACTCATTACAGCCGATATGGAATCATATACAGTAATTAGGTCGCAAGTAGCAAGAGTTTGGGCCTCATGATAGAATCTTTTAGCGAAATCTTGGATTGACTCTCCTCACTATATTTGGATACTCATAAAGGCTTGCTTTTGGTTAGATAGGATTTGATCACTCCCAAATTCTTTTAAGGGAGGTCTTCACTTGAGCCCATGTATTGCAAACCTTAAGATAAAGAACCATGATCTCTTGAGTTAACTGGCTTAGGAAAGAGGTAATATGTCGTACTTTTGTGATCTGTTTCCCCATCCATTGCACGCTCATAGACAAAGAGGAACGAATGGATGCTACCTTCACCCGGTTTAAACTTATCCTTAAAGGTAGGTTTGAATGTAGTGGGTTCATTACTCAAAACATGTACACCTGATACCATGACTGGATCAGCTTTGGAGGGTTCAGATTCTGGGATATGAGCTTGAGTGGGAATTTGGAGAACTCTTTGCCTTGTATTATTGAGGTCCTCCTGTAAATTTTGAACCTCATTGAGCAAGATGATCATTTGCAGGGTGTTTATCAAGTTAGAAATCTCAGTGATCATCTCTTCCTACTTGTTCTCAAGTACTCCGCATTTAGCAGTTAACCGCTCAATGAAAGCATTTAACCTTGCAAACTGGGTTTCTTGCATAGTTTGGTTAGCATCGCATAAATAATGAGCATTATCTACACCATCCAATAAGTTGGTTAAAGAGTAATCTGGGTTGTTTGGAAGGCCTTCCAATGATAAAAAACATCCTTGTGCTATGTCTCAGCTTTGGGTTTCTAACGCCTGTACTCTTGATACTAGTAGAATTGAAGGTTCTGAATTGTGCATTGGAAGCGAGGAGCCAGGGGGACCAGGAGGTCAGGGGGTCCTTACTACCCATCTCAACCTGCTGGCCCTGGTGGGCCTTGTTGACTCACTGGGCTGGGAGGACCACGTTCACCAGGAGGTCCTGGGTTACCGAAGGAGAACTAGGTGGTCTCAGTGGTCCAGGAGGACCAACAGGGCTGGGTCAACCTTCTCTGATAGTTTCCACAATTCAGACAAGTTATTGGAGTAGTTCGTCAAGCTCAACAAAGCGCTCCTCATGTTGGACCTGCAATTATCCCAGTTGTCTCATAATCTAATCTTCAAGGGTGGAGATATGGTGGTGAATAGGGTTAGAATCATCACTAACCTGCTGAGATACTTCTTAGCCGATGTATCCCACAACTCCATTATCAATTCTCACCAACTGATTATTTAGATTGTTTATTTCTATTCAATTATTGAGTATGGCTTCCCGATTATCCCATCCAAAGTAGAAGCTGTCTCATAGGACATGGATAACTGAGAGTGAAATTGTTGCACCAGGGTCAACTGGCGATGGATCCCAAGATGATGCAACCCCAAAATCTGGAGTACATGATGAATAGCGGGATGTACGTGATGCCTGAGGTACTGCTCAGTTCTAGCCAATTAAACTTCAGTAGGGTGTAACACTACTCTGTTGTATAAGCTCATCATTTATCAGCAACTTTAGATGCTTGATCTTGATTAGGATGAGTACCAAGCTGGATAACCCCCTTATCAAGCCTTTGACCATTTCTTCTACATTTGCAGCTTGAGTCTGATACTTATTTTAGTCAGGGCCCTCAATGGCCAAGTCCATAGAAGCACAAATTGCAGATTATTTGTATTAGTGGAAGTCATTTCTGGCCTGTTGGAGTGTACCTATCAGGTGATACTCATTGATTCCTCAGAAGAAGGGCTTTTTTTCACTTGAAATATTCATCGTTGTGAAAGTATGTTTTCATCAGTTAGCCTCAGAAGTAGAACTGTCAAGGAGTACCAGTATTGGAATATCAATAGAAATTATGATAAGAAAGTTTTAAAAAGTCTATAAAATATCAGTTCCATGGCTCTAGCAAAGATCAACACAAGTGCAATGAAATTATTAGTTCCATTGCTATAATCAATTCCAATTGGAAATACAGAATCCTGTATGAATAGACCAAAAGTAAGCTACATGAGACAAAATTAAAGGTAAACTATTTGTTTAAAATGAGAGATATTTATAGAGCTAAATTAAGTAGTTATTTGTGAGGATTTTTGGGATGCACCTAAGGTAAGATCTTTCCTTTAGATGACCAATATTGCTGATTATTAATACCACACTTGTGATGGCCAGATCTGATAAGATTCTTATTTGATGAGACTGACCTTCTTGTATAATATTTTGCCTCATTAGATTGCTTAGCATCATCCTTCAGAAAAGGTTTATAACTCCAAAGGGTTGATTGTTGGTCTATCCTAGAATTGGATATCTCTGATGTGGATTTTGCAATCTCATTAGACTGAGATATCAAATCTAAATCTTGAGTAATTCCTGTCATCATAGTTGAATCCTCAACACATAGCACTCAGGATGCTTATTCCTGGGAATCAAGAAATCAGTATACTCTGCACAAACATGCAGAATTGGGCTAATATATCAAAAGGCACCAAGTTGTGGCCTATCTCCATTTGACTCCTGTAACAGATATTAAATTGTTTCAAGAATTTCGAACCCTGGATGAGCTAGGGCTTCCTGATGATGAATTACATTATGTTCATAATGTCATATCTATGGCTGATTTAGGTGATCTAAATGAACAGGAGAAGGAACAAATTTGAGCTATTCAAAAAACTGTGAAATATTTGCCAAGGATGATTTAAATTAGAGATGTGCAAGAGGAGTAACCCATATGATAGATATTGTGGATCATATACTATATGATTAAGGCTGATTATACGCTTGAAAACTTCTGAGGAGAGTGTATTAAAAGAGATTAAGGAAATTTTTAACCGCAGTATGCTAATACCATCCAAGAGTCCATAGGCTGCACCAATTTTAATTGTAAAAAAGAAATATGGGAACAACAGGGTTGTTATTGACTACCAGAAGCTCAACAATATTACAAAAAAGAACTCTTATCTTCTACTGCATATTGATGATGCCCTAGATAGGCTTGGGGGTGCCAAGTTCTTCTCAGCGATGGATCTGATTTGTGGGTATTGTTTTGATATGCCCAGAGCTAAGCGAGAAAAGTGTGTTATTATTACCCAAGAGCGGTTATTTCAACTAACAAGGATGCCCCAAGGACTCTGTAATGCTCCAGCGACCTTCCAGAAAGCAATGGGCACCATGTTATGCGATCTTAAATTGACATGTGTACTAGTATACCTAGATGATATCAACTTTTTCAGTCGCACTCTCAATGAACACTAGAACATCTGAAAAAAGGTTTTCAAGAGATGCGTGGCTTCAAACCTAAATATTAAGCCCCAGAAATTATAATTCTTTAAGGATCAATTATAGTACCTTGGGTTTGTAATTGATAAAGAAGGTCTTCAGCCACAGCCATATAAATTGAAAGCGATATCTAAGATGAAGAGGCCCAAATCCAAATGGGATAAAAATAATTTTTGGGTATAATTGGGCTACTGCCAATTTATTCCCGACTTTGCTCAAATTGGATTACCATTGTTTTAAATAATTAAGGATAAGGTACCTTTTGAGTGGAAATCGGCCTAGCAGGAGGCATTTGACCGGCTTTGTTTATCCCTATTAGTTGCACCAGTATTTCACTATCCTGATTTTGAATGAGACTTTATTGTTCATATGGATGTGTCATTAACAGCAGTTGGAGATGTTCTGTCCCAAGTTAGTGAAGATGGCGAAGAGCATCCAGTAGCCTATGTTGGTTGGACCTTAAATGCCAATGAGAGAAATTTAATGGTGACATAAAGAGAATGTTTGGCAGTTATATATGCCTATAAAAAGTTCTGAGTATACTTTCATGGAATGCATTTTACTGTCATTACTGATCATTCATCTCTAAGCTTGCTTAATAACATGAAGGAGTCAGAAGGACGTTTGGCTCGGTGTTCACTTAAGCTGCAGGCTTATGACTATACTATCGAGCATTGGGCTGGTTCTAAGCATCAAAATGCTGATTTCTTGTATCATCTGCCCATTGTAGCAACTCTCTGTCAGCCTGCAGATGCTTTATTCCAGAAAATGGTATGTGGAGCCTTTGCTGATGAGCTTAAAGCAGTGCAGAAAATTATCAAATTAAGAAAGGACACCAACATTGAAAAAGGAGTCTTTTTCAAGGAAATTGATGAGAAGAAATATATATTTCCCCATCCCTCAGCCCAAGCAGATATAATTATGGCTTCTAATAAAGCCACAAATCATGGAGTCTTCAAGAAAACAAAGGAGCAACTCAAGCAAAATTACTATTGGGAATCGATGCATTTTAAAATCCATGAAACCTTGAGTTGTTGCCAAGAGTGCCAAGGGAAAAAACCCTTAAAGAAGCTACTTTGTATCAGCTTGATTGGCCAAAATTTACTTGGCACACTATATCTATAGATGCAGTCAGATCCCTCCCAATTAGCAATGTGAAAGACAAATATTATTATGGCAAATAATCGCTTAATGAAATGTGTTGAAGCTAGGGCTATTTGGGACTTAGGAGCCTCAACCATGGCTAAATTAATTTAAGAGAAAGTTATTCATCAGCACGGATGTCCTCAATTTATATTAATGGATAATGGCACAAATTTCACGACAGTTATTCTCCAGAAACAAAAATGAGTTAATGGGAGTGCATAGTGTTTTATCAACTCCATACACCCAGAAACAAATGGTGCAGTGGAACGAGTTAATGAAACACTTGTCATTATCATAAGGAAGCTGACTTCCCAGAAGCCCTCTGAATGGAGTGCATTCCTCAGTTTGGCTATTTTTGCCTATAACATACCTTAACATTCAGCCACAAAGATGACTCCTTTTTAACTTATATGGGAAACATTAAGCTTTATCGCCATTGTTATATTCTTTGCTACAAGAGCCCCAAGAGTTAAGCTATTCTCAGTATGTCAAGAGGCTTTAAGAAACCTTAGTCAAACTGCAAGACCAGGCTTTTGATAATAGCTTCAAACTTTGTAAGGGATGAAAACCAGAAGATCATAAAAATTGGTATGATCTTCCCAAGTTCACTGTGGTTGATGAGGTATTATTTTGTAATATCCATGATTTGGGCTGAACTCAAAAGTTAAATCGCATTTGGGTCAGCCCATTTGACATAATTGAGAAAACGCTGAACTTTACCTACACTATTAAGGAGAAAATTTTGGGCATGTCTATAATTGTTTCCATTCAAAATTTCTAACAATATTTTAAAAGAGGGCCAATTAGAAAAAAAAACCATTTATAGAAAGAAGATAAATATAAAATATAATTAAAAAAAGAGAAATAAATAATAATCAAAAAATAAAACCTTTAAATTTATATATAATAGTAAAAGAGAAAATAATTATATATAAATAATAAAAAATACATTGCACATAATAAAGATAAAAGAATTGGTAAAAGATAATTAATTGACAATTTAATTCTATTACTCCACTTTGAGGGGGAGACGACAAAAACCAGATTTCTCATCTTTGTGCATCAATTTGGCTTAATATAGTTGCTGGGTGACAAGAAAATGAGCCTTAGCAGCATAGGATCAGATGTGAAACATGCTAGTTGTAGCCAATTCTTAGAGAATGATTGGTAGTAGAGGCACAAAACTATTAACTGTATCCAATTGAGTTCACAATTGGGTGGAAAACAAATGCCCAGAAGAAGACAGTTGACTAAAAAATCAGTCCAGTATTGATACAATTCCTGGGTCACCAATCAAACATGATAAACCTGGGTTTTCCACCACTCAATAAGGAGGGGAACATGCAACAGCTGGCCTGAAAGCATCCAATTGGGAACAATGCGCATAAGATGGATGAGTAAGGTTATTTTTGGGAGGTATTTGTCCTCAATATTTTGATGTAAAGCCTCAGAAGCTGCCCAACCAGCTGAATGTAAATGAATATCCTGAACTTTGTGGGTATTTAAACCCAATGATGAAATGAAATTGGACCTATTTTCAAGTGGCGCGGACCAGAAACTGAGGACCTCCTTCATAAAGCTGTCAACTTGGACACAATCTTGAGGTCATATGTTCATATCCTTGGAGAGGAAAGGACAAATGGGTTAAAAAGCTGCTCATATTCAGCCTTACTTTTTCAAGAAGTTGACCTGATGCATATAATTAAATGAACTTAGAACCACATTGTATTCTTGAGTCATCAGTAAAGAGCTGAGGGCAAATATAAATTCCACCAGAAGATCACCATCTCAATATATAGATTGGAGTGAAAAATTTGGCTCTTGAGGGTTAAAAATGTGCCCAAAGTGTCCATCAGAAGGATTATGGAAGAACGTGACTGAAGTTTGTAACCCAACAATACTTGGGTATGTATGACGGCAGGGTTAGTATCCTCCTCTACAATAGTCCTGGGCTGAGTAGACGTCATTAAAGTTGGATCAGGAACAAGTTGACCCAATTGAAATGCCTGGAGGGAGCCTACAAACATGCATCCACATAGTTCTGTCTAGTTGATTAAAATGATGACGTTGTTCAGGATTGAGAGAAACTACAAAATTGTGGTAGGTCTACAAGGTACTGGTTACAGACATTGAAGATAAAAATGGGAAAACTCAAGGCTATTGTTCAAGTCAAATTGGGGAAATGTTGTTTTTGATGGCTGACTCAAAAATAAACTCTTTGAGATAACCATCAATTCTGATAGATTACTCACATTGATGGATACTTTGATCCTTCCCAATTTATCTGCATACTCTGATTAATCAGATTCACCTCAAGACCACCTTGATTGAATCTAGATAACCCAATTATTATAGCCAATAATAGCTATGATATAATAATGTCATGGCTGATTATGGGATCCACTTGGGTGAACCAAGTGAATTTATGGCACAAACCTAATTGCATTTTTGAATCTAATGTATTTACAATTAATGAAATCTATTTTTTATGTATGTAAATAATCATAATTGGCACAATAGTACTTTCATATGAATGGCCTGAATAGGGAGTATCTAGTACTATTTAGAGGCCCGCCAAAGTCCCAATTAGGGGTGCGTTATTATTTGAACTTCATAAGTTTTTCTCCCCATTTATTGTATTTTGTCAGATGTATACAAAAAATAAATGGGCTGGTTGAGAGGCGAATATAAGTCTAAGGTGCTAATATTACGCCTATAATCTTCCCATTTATGAGAGTGTAGTGCCTCCAATTGGGCTGAAATAATTGTAATTAGCTAGTTTAAGGGCTGAATTAACTTATAATTTTTTAATACCACTGTTATAATCCATAGCAGATTGGTTTTGTTAAATGAACTCATCTAATAGATGAGTATGTCCAGGAAATGCCCTAGAGGTATAAAATACTAGCGTTTGGCCCTAAAATAAAAACACTTCTTTTAATTTAATAATATTTATGTCTTATATTGTCTTACATTAATTCGATCTCCATATTAAGAAGTGTAGACAAGCATTCAGAGGAGCTTGTCATTTTTACCAGAGTCTGGAAGGTACTTATTAGAGAGGAAAAAGACCCAGAAAAGACCAAAAGGGTAATTATTATTGTTTAGCTTTGTGAGCTTCTGAACTGTAAGGAAATACCATAAGACACATAGAATTATCAAGGATATATCAGCCAAAGCTCTTACTGACTATCAAAAAAGGATTATAGTTAATAAGTGAGTAAAATTTTCAAAATCTCACAGTGGTATATAAAACCTATGTACATCATCTTGAGCAGTACTTATTACCAGTTACTTCCGGTGATGTACCAAGACTAGAGGAGTTTAACATGGCACTCCCTCTGAGAACTAAAGAAAACCAGCACATTGCTCTGCTATGAGTTTTAGTCTTACCTGGGCCAAGCAGATAAGCTTGGCAAAAATTTAATAAATACCAATGACTCATATAATTCTATGTGTAATTATGTTAGTATATCATAAAAAAATTCTTATTCAGAGCTATAGTAGATAGCGGTGATCATATTAGCATTGTATTCACTGAATTAGTCAAAAAATGTAATTGTTGCCAGATAATAACCATCACAAAAAATATGGAACCATATGACCCAACTACAATACCTCACTAGGTGACTAAAGCGTGCTCCCCCTAAATTTTGGTTTAATTGCTGTATCAGCTCCTGCAAGCATACTACTAGACCCATTATAATATCCTCATTGGGAACTTCTTTACAAGAAAATATGAAGTCAAGACCACTTTTGAGGAAACAATCTGGCGATCCTTGATCAGAACCTACTAATGTACCCTTGGCGCATTGGACAGAAGATGGAGTAAAGAGCTCAGCTTTTCATAAATTTGGCTTTTAAAGATAGAATAATACCAATTGACTTTTAAAAAAGGGCGCAACTGGACTTAATATTTACCGCAAAAAATTTCTGAATAAGAGGAATTATGCTGAGAGTGAGCCGCCAACTGGCCACACTTCCAAGCCACCAAGTCATAGTAGGAACAGACATCAACCTACAGATAAAACCAAGGTTATACAGCAACGTTTCCTTTTCCTTCAATTGCTCCCACTGAGAACTGTTTGTAGCACTGGGGATCATTCTCCCAGATTATGGGGAGATTAGCATATTATTAGCTAACCTCCATACACATAATTCAGGTGAAACAACACCAGACCATCGCCTTCCTACAGATCCTACTGACAGGAGAGATTCAAGAAATACACAATATTGGGATTTTGAAGGAGTTTGAGTTGGAGGAATAAAATTGTGAGGCTTTGTTCCATTGTAACTCGTGAGTTTCTGGTTGGCCTGACAGAAGATAAAAAATCAAGTGATGGCCTTATTTTAGAAATACAAACAAATCTTTGAAACTATGACTTAGGTGGGGTTACCAAGGATGTGTTGCACCAAATCATTACCAGAAACCAAGAACCAGTCCGCCTTTGGCCCATCCACTGGTCCAAGATAATTAATTAAGTTGTCAATGAAGAGATCAGCTGGTTCAGAGAGGAATGGTGGTACTTTCAAAGAATCCATGGACGTCATGCTTTGGTAGAAAAAAGGTTGGATCCTATCTAGAGGTAATGACTACTAGCAGATTAACAACATAATGATAAAAGACTCCTACCTCCTCTCAAAAATTGACAATGAGCTCAACTGACTCGGCAGAACTTTATATTTTTCAGCCATGGATCTGATCTCCAGCTAAAAGCAGATAGAGCTGCCTTAGGAAGAGCATAAAATGTGCAAATATAATGACATGAGTGCTGTTACAACCCACGAAAATGCCACAGTGGCTATTCAGTGCCCATGTCACATTGCAACGGGCCATGGATAACATACTGAAAGATCTTGAGACTTATTGTAGCCTGGATTAAATAGATTATATAACGTTTTTTGGGACTTTTGCAAAAATTTGAAGCATATAGAGTAGGTTTTCTACCAGATCACGACTGCTAATCTGAAAGTTAAGCACAAAAATGCAACGGCTTCCATAAGCAACTTACGCATCTAAACTTCATCATTGACAAGATGGGCTTACATCCCCAGCTGGCAAAATACAAGCCATCATAAAGATGAGGATAACAATTAGAAAGCAAAAACATCCAGGTTCTTTTTGGAATGGTCAGCTATTACCGCAATTCATAGAGAATTTTTAGTAAGATCGAGGAGCTGCTATTTCACCAGTTGAAGTTTGGTACCCAATTTTGAGTGGACGTCAACCTGTTAGCTGGCATTTAGACTTACACCTGTCATATTTTGGCGCCATTATCTATGTATCTGAACTTCAAAAACCCATTTGAGATTCAGACGGATTCATCCTTTACCGCCATAAGGACTGAGTTGTCCCAGCTAGATGACGATGGAGTAGAACACCCATAGCGTGCTACAGCCAAAAAACAAGATGTACACAAGCGAAATTATACTGTTACCTAAAAAGCTTGTTAGTGGTGATTTACGCCTGTAAGCAGTTTAAAATCTCTGTCCATGTAATGCAATTTAAGGTGGTAACTTACCACCCCACTCTGAGATGGCTACAGAACTTCAATGATTTTGGGATGCCAAGCTCTCTAAGCGCTAAAGTTGAAGGAGTGTGGATTTGAAATTCAACGTTGCCTGGTGTGAAACATCAAAACTCTGATAGGATGGCAAGGCTATCTACAGTCACATGACTGCTAAAGTGGCGGATGGGCTCTATGACAAAATGACGAGCAAGGAGTAAAATAACGAACAAGAAGAAATAAAGTGGATTATAGACCAATAGACGAAGAATACCATAATCAGGGACAAGACCTTTTTCTTAATACGCACACAAATAAATTATACTTTGACCCACCAAATGAATGGATCTGATATCAGAGCACAAAAAGCCACAGAACATGGAGTATACAAAAGATGTACAAACAGCTGAAACAACACTTTTTACTTTAAACCAATGCAGTCCAAAATTCTTGAAGCCATTGGTTGATTCAGAGAATGCCAAGTGGAAGCACCATACTAAAAAAGCACCTCATATCATCTTGTCAAGCCAAACTTCACGTTCAACAGCATGTTAATCAACGTCGTGGGACCATCAACTGCCAGCTGAGGCCAATTTAAGTATATCATGGTGCTTATTGACCTTCTTACAAAAGGGTCAAAGCCAAGCAGATTAGAGTTCTGGGGGCCATGATGACTGCCAAATTTATCCTAGAGAACGTCATATAAGCATGGGTTTCCTCAATTCCTAATGATGGACAATATAATACTTTACTTCCCAGGTAGTTGGTAAGCTTAATAATTTGATGGTGGTCCAAGAATTCTACTACGCCATACCACCCCAAAACCTATGGCACAGTGGAACGGGTCAATTTAACTTAATTGACATCCTATGGTAACTTAATCAAGGCAAACCATCCAGTTAGAACCTACTTTGCCCTTATGCCATCTTCCTTTTTTGTGTGCTCATAATGGCGCCCAGGCAGGTAGCTTTGCGGGATAAAAACCATGGTAATGTCCCAGGCTGCACTGGGGATTCGCGAACCAGGGCCCAAAACTAAATTCTGAATGATGGTGGGGTGGCTCACAACACCCCCAAAACTGACTTATTCCTTACTTTTTTTCTATACCAGGTAGCAAAGGCTACCCAGTCTGTTCAGAGTTATGTCTCCCATTCCTTATTGCAAAGAATGAGAGCAGACTGACCACCAAGTTAAATTTATTTGAGAAAAATGGGTTGCCCTGGCTTTCTAAGGCTATTTCTAACCGTTGCTTGACTATGGCCAAGGAGCTTGTCGCTTGGGCTCTTTCAGAAGAGGCAACACTGGTTTTGGAAAGCTATAGACCATACATCACATCCCCCATATCCTGCACCAAACCCTAAACCCCTCCTTGTCTGAAAGAAGACTTAAGGAGCATACGCAATCAGGATCACTGCCAAGCTAGATGGCTAGAGGATAACTTGCACCTTGGTTTGTATGCTTCATACCATAAGAGAACACTTCATAACACAGCCTCCACTACCGGACACTCTGAAAATATGTGTTCTGCCATCTCCTCCTTTCCACATACCTTACAAGCATACAGAGTGTTATCCCCTTATTTTTACTCCACATGCACAGAGTCGCCCCAATGACCAGGATGTTGCTACAGAGTTGGAAGGGAAAGTCTTTAACTGGCTTATACCATCATCCCTTAACGCTCCTTTCACAGGTCTATCAGGCCTTGTTGCTTGTTACAAAAGATCCTACTAAAAATGTTCAGCAAAGCTCTCTGTTGGGATTTGACCTGCTCTCACTCAACCCAATTTAAATTTCCCTACCCCTGATACCTCTTCAAAAATTCCCCTCGTCTCATTGGAGCACTATTCTCTGCAATATAACAAATTTGTTAAAGGAAAGCCTGCCCTTGACTCTCCACCTGA
This sequence comes from Massospora cicadina, assembly GCA_022478985.1. Taxonomy (NCBI): domain Eukaryota; kingdom Fungi; phylum Entomophthoromycota; class Entomophthoromycetes; order Entomophthorales; family Entomophthoraceae; genus Massospora; species Massospora cicadina. The sequence goes on along the minus strand of JAKSZP010018910.1, from coordinate 5,792 downwards.
TTAAAGTCAGGGTACTGAAGATCTTGCTAGTGGAGGACGTCATTACCCTGAAAAAAATAGGACGAAGACACATCATATAAATATCCGCTCCTTTAACTGAATAAAGTTACGTTTTTACCTTCAGTTTGATCTTGTTTTTACTTAATACTGAGAGCTTTTGTTTAGAGAGCTCCTCTCCATAAATCGGCATCACAATTACTAGATTTATTACAATAGGTCCTTTGTCACCTATTTCTAAGCTTATAACAATTCACCGGCCCCTACATCTAGGATCCTCAACTCTCCCCACTAATGACTCTCTATGGGACAATTTTATACCATCCATTTCAGTATGCTGTAGAGGAATGACAACCATCAGCTACCCTATCCTGACAAAATAGTTGATGCTTTCTGCCAGTTACTCTCCCAAGCTACCTGCTAAATAAATATATTAAAAATGAATGATCTCCGCCAAGACTCTACTTGGTCTATTACTGAAATATCCAGTTTCACTCAATGGTAAATTCCAATGGAAACTGCAACCCTGAGAACAATGAACCCAAACTTGTGTAATTTCATGCTACTCTCAATATCTCTATCTCAACCCTTGCACCCCTGAACTATCGCTTTCAGACTACAGGTGTTGCTGATATTATTACTCAATTTCTTTTAAGTGCATTTTTACCCGGAGATTGCTCCCATTGCAACCAAGAATCTGCAGTTTTTAATAACATGTGAGCTCTATATGAATCCGCTAACTTACCCAGCTCTGAGGTAGATATATCTCACACTGAGCAATATTTGCGCTGGTTTGTACACCCAACCATTCACCATTTACTAAGATGATGGGAATCCACCATCAGGAAAATTTGAGACAGTTTACCTTGTCACAAGAGTTACACTCCTATCTTTTAGAATTTTACAACTCAGCTTCTTTGGTTGTAAGATATAACGATGAGGCCATTCTTGAGAACTGCACCCAACTTATCTCTATTCAAACCCAACTCTCTCAACTGGACGTGGGAGTGTCTAGCCTTTTTTGTGTGAGGAAGCAGCTACCCAATTTACTGAAAACACTACAGTTATCAAAAGTCAGTTGAAACAAGCCATCTCCAATTTCTCAGGCTGAATTAATACTTTTATCAAACAAACTTCAAAGCGATTCAAACAGATTTAATCAGCACTCCAACCAGCATTTGTTGCCTCAGGAATGCACAGAACTTCGGGGCCTCCTGGCCCTGTAGGCCCTAGGCCCCCTGGGGAGCAGAGATCAGTTGGTCTCACAGAAGTGATGGTGCACCTGGTCTTGATGGTGATGAAGGGCCACCTAGGCCACCTGTCCACCCTGGCTATGGGCATCCTGGCCCTCATGGACAACCTGGTCCCCTGGCCAAACTGGCCCTTACGGGCTGACTGTGTATTTACCTTCCCCTCCAGAGGATACTTCCTTAAACAGCCGCCATCATGCTCTATAAATAAGATCTTGTAATTATTTCTCGAAGCTTTTGGCTATATCACTCTGGAGAACCTATTGATCCAAACCTTATTGTTGATGCACTTAAGGAAGGGTTAGACAACACTTATCATCTTTATGATTCCCTCACCTCAGATTTAACTCATCAAAAAATATCATTAGGTTGGAGCAAAACATTCATGAGCTCTAATCTCTAATTCAAAATCAACGTGTCAAAATGGAATCATTACAAAATGAACTTCAACAAAAAGCTTCTACCGATTCCCTAATTGCCCAAATTGGATCACTGCAAGTTATCTGAACAGTTTTTGACAGCATGCTGATTTAAATTGAAGCCTTGTGCCTCCTTCTGAGTCAGAGCTATCCATAATCAATTGAACTAGCCCAGTGGGCGGTAATGTTATTTCAGCTCTCATAGGAACTACTTTGAAACCTTATTTAATAGACAAGCTCACCATGGAGAAGGAAGTATTGCTTCATTTCTTTATATTTTTGAGAGCGCGATGGAGGAAGAGCCTGATCATCAGAAATTTCAATACTTACCCTCTTGCCTTAGTTGATCCGCTCAAGAAATCATGGTACCCCACCTTATGCAATGCAATACTTGGGCTGAGGTTAAGGCCACGCTTATATAAGGAATTCAGTAGTGATTACCTTTGAAAATTAGATACAGATCTTTATGAGTATTAAGTTAAGAAGTGGCGAATGCCCAAAGAGTTTGCTGCTTGGGTCTACACTGAAGCTCAAGAATGGTGACCAATAGCCACCTTACACTTGATGATGAAGTTGTTTCCATCTTGTCCACTTTAGAGTTCAACCTGCATCTCCATCTCCGCATGACTTCAGTGAAATGAAACTTTACTTTTGTCTTAGATATCAAGGCAGCCATCTTTTAAATCCCACATTTGTAGTTACTGCCACTCCTGCTTCCGCCTCAGCCTCCCATCCTCAACTTTGTATGGTGAACAGCAATGAGTCTGGAAAAAATTGTGCTCTATCTAACTGCACCTATTGTAGCCGTTGCAACCACACCATTCAGCATTGTTTGACGAAAATTGACAATGAAAAAGCAAAAGAGAGGTTAGAATAGGGCGTGAGGCTCCCTATGCTGACAACTTCACAGCACCTCAAAACCAATAGCGCATACTATTTCCGCTGACCTTGTTGGCCCTAGTGCTTTTGTAGATGAAACTCCTATTGAGCTTTTAGATATTAAACCTAGTGATATTTCCTCTTATACTCTTTCTAAGCCTGCCCCTACAACTATATATTCTATCCTAGCCCAGTGGGAGCTGAAGGTGATATTAATTGAAGCGATTGTCCACAAAGTGAAGGTTCTTGCTACTGTTGACTCTGGTTCCCCTATTAACATTATCTCTTCTTGATTGATTGGAAAAATTAAGATTCAGCCTGATCTTAACCATTCGTTATAATATGGGACAGCCAGTATGGCATATGCTTGAGCTATAGACTCTTACTTTCACTTTCCCCTGAAGCTAGGTGGTCTACAGCTCTCTGTCCCTGCTGTAACACTGGATAATAATAGCTACGACCTCCTTTTAAGCACTGGGTTCTTTATGGAACATGCTGCTTAATTAACTTCAAGGATAACTTTATTTCTATATTAGGATACCACGTTCCATTACTTTTAAACTCTGCTCTTAAGGAAAAAGGGAAGCGGAAGTTGAGGATTTGCCTGCTCAAATCCCCTGCCCCAGTTGAGCATTTTAATATTATGTGTTGAGGTCCAAAGTTAAGTTGCCCCCTCCCAGGGTTGAGGCTGAGGAGGGGGTGCTTATACATTCTTACCCATGTCATTACTATACCTCCGCAGGCCCAAATCCTGGTGGACACTGGAATTCAGTTGCCTCTCCCTCCTGATCACTTACTCAAGATTACTAGTTTACCTAACCCATCTGTATTCGAAGCTCTCTCCTCTACAGGGGTTTTTAGATCCCGCATTACAAGGCATTGTGACTGTTCTTTTAACCAACCTCTCTCAGTCTCTTAAAGTCATTGACTCAAATCAACCAATTGCTTATGTTTGCCTCTTGCCTTATGACCAGGTGAAGGGGATTAATGGAGTTGGGACCCTTCATGACTTTGGTTTAGAGGAGCCCCCTGTTGTTGCTGCAGTGTCCGTGCAAATTGGTTCTAATTTGTTGGCTGAGCAAAAAGCGGCTTCAGAAGCTTTAATTGACAAGTATTCGGATATTTCCTCCTCTGGCCCCCACAATTATGGCCATATGCAAGCTGTACAACACCAGGTCAATAATAAAGATTTTTCCCCATTCCGCTCCCAACCTCATCAAAAATCAAAAACTAAAGATGCCTAGGCCTCAATAAAGTTAAAGCAATTGCTTGATGCTGGCCTCCTCCAACCCTCGCGTAGTCCCTGGTCCTCCCCTCTCCTATAGATTAAGAAAGAGGATGGGAACCACCGTGTTGTTATGGACTATCAATGGTTGAATTCTATTACTTGTAAGGACAGCTACCCTTTACACTTCATTGACGACACTTTGAGATCCTTATCTTTTCTCACAAATTTTCTGCAATGGACCTAGCCAGCGGCTACTGGAAGATTGATCTCTCTGCTGAGGATTGTGCCAAGTGTGCCCTCGTCTCTCATGAGGGGTTGTTTGAACCCACTTGTATGCCGCAGGGTTATGTAACGCCACTGCCGCCTTCCAACGGGCAATTCCTAGTATTATGTGGACCTTGAACTCATGTGTGTGTTAATCTACCTCAATGATGTCACCATCTTCTCCAAACTTTTACTGCTCATCTCAATCATCTAAAACAGGTATTCTAGCGGCTACGTGAGGCCTCCTTGAAACTGAAACCTTCTAAATGTAAATTTTTGAATGTGAAATGGAATTTTAGGGCACACGGTGACGCGGCAAGGTATCCTCCCCATCCTGGATAAGGTCTTTGCAATCAAACGCATGCTGCTCCAAAAAATTTATAAGACATCCAAGTATTTCTGGGAATGGTGAGCTACTACCGCCAGTTTATCTCTCACTTCACTGACCTCAACGAGAAATTAGTTGAAATCCTACACAAAATGTGCCCTTCTTTTGGGGCCCTGAACAACAACAGTCCTTAAATTCCCTATGCACTGCCTTGTCATCAGCCTCCTGTCTTAATACATCCTTACTTTGAGCAACCTTTTGTTCTCTTCACTAATGCCAGTGACACCGCTGTAGGCGCCATCCCTTCCCAGTTAGACAAAGACCAAATTGACCACATAGTTGCCTATTTTAGCAAGACGTTAACCAAGGCAGAGCGTAATTACTTAGTAACTGAACGTGAGTGCCTGGCAGTTTTACTTGCTATCAAACACTTCAGCCCTTATTTGTATGTTAAACATTTTATATAAGTTACTGATCATTCCTCCCTCCATTGGCTTTGTCAAATGAAAGATCCCGATGGGAGGTTAGCTCGCTGGGCCCTCAGGCTCCAAAATTATGATTTTTCTATAGTTCACAAAGCCTGCGCCATTCATCAAGATGTGGATGGGCTATCCTGCCTCCCTATTTTAATTGTAACTGTTCCTGAAGAAGATCGACTTTTTGAGCTTCTCCCTCAACCTAGATTGTAGTCTCAAGAATCTTCAGACATTCAAGCCCAATTAAAGAGAATGGCTGCTTACACTAAAGTCAGTTGATGGTGCTTGTTAAAACAGGTTGGCGCCGCTTTTCTGCCCTATCTCCGCCCTTCTCTTCGGACTGAAACTATCATGGAAGCCCATAAGACCCTTGGGCATGGGGCTATAAAGAAAACCCTTGAGTATCTAAAAACCAAATTTACTGGGAAATATGGCCGAGTTAATTCATGATGTTTTGGAAACTTGCTTGATCTGCTGATCTCAGGATAAGTCTAATCCATGCTCTGAATTTGAGCTAGTAGCCTTGGGGTCCCCTTTTGATACAGTTAGCATCAATAATGTAGGGTCATTGCCTGTGGCTGTCTATGGCCATCGCTATATTATCTTTCCCATCATTCACCTAACAAAGTGGGTTGAGGCCACTTCGGTTCCTCAAGCTACTGCCAGAGCTACAGCCCTTTTCTTATATTTACAAGAATTCTCCTATCATGGTTGCCCACGGGTACTCTTATCAGACAGTGGCACGAATTTTATCTCTTCTATATTTCAGGAATTAACTTCTCTGCTGAGTATAAGGCATCTTAATGACACCATATCACCCCACCACCAATGGAACTTTAGAGCGGGCTGATGGCACCTTAATTTCCATTCCATGAGAGTTGGCCGCTTCTGATCCAGTGCACTGGAATGATTTTAGCCCTAGCGCCTTGGTAGCCTATTGTTTTAGCTACC